>JAASGD010000986.1:0-14234 GCA_023334115.1 Globisporangium megalacanthum | reverse complement strand
GGACACTTTTTTTTCGTAACATCTAAAAGTAACCAAAGTTAGTTTCTCTAACCGGATATTATCCGATTATCAATGTTGTCAAAAAGTTCCAGATGAAATCTCCAAAATGACATAATCTGACCAACCCACTATTCGTCATACTCACATGATCAGAATGCAAGGATGTTTCTCCAATCTTTGATTTCTATAGTCTAATCACCGTTTCAAGACCAGCATATCTAAAGCACAAGCTAGAGTACCAAACCTATATAAAGGAAAAGTTATATCAGGATCAAAAGACTTGGGGTGAGACCAGTTCAAAAAAATAAGAATGCATGAAATTAATTTTCACTTCGCACACGAACAAGCTCTTCTTTTAGCTTTTTACAATTTTGAGTAACATACTCTGATTCACATAACCATTCGAAATATTGTCGATCTTTTTCAAAGATCCACTGAATTGTTTTATGCTTGTGCTTTCCCCAAGGGATGGTATAGGATAAATCAGCGTCTATTAATTTAGTATCGAGGAATGATTTGATATCAGGATTCGATTCAAGGAGTCGATTTTGTGTATAAAGCCATTTGCAGTATGAACGATCAATATTATATACTGATTCGATAGGGTGGTTTTTGTATTTGCCAAATGAAATCATGATGATGGTAGTATTTATATGTATGAGCTTATTGTTTTCTGGATTATATTTAAATAAATGCACAATATGTTTCTTTAAACAAAACTGCATCTAAACACCTAGTCTGCACGATACACCTCTCCAGTCAATACATCATGTTCAAGCTCACGTTGATAGACGACGAGGAGCAAAAGATCACTACCCTGAGCCGAAGCGTTGATACCACTCACAACAACCGAAGCAGGTACATCGGGATGTGTGATACGGCTACAGTCTGCAACAAGGAAGCGGTTGGCATTAGCCCATTGCTGCTCATCAAGAATGCCGCAATTGAGGCGGTTATCAAGATCACCGTTAATAGCAGCAAGCTTACTAATTTCTTCACGGAACGAACTAAAATCATAGTCCTTGCTTGAATTGAATACATTGTCACCACCAATTTGAACTTGGAACGAGCGAATAGCCGAACCAGGGTGAAGAGTACCAGGGGCCGAATCAAACGGAGATTGGTATTGGGGTAAACCATTTAAAGTTGTGTAGTTACCTGTCGAGGTCTCAGCGAAAGGAAGAAGACATACGTATTTAATATTACGGAACGACCCCGAGAGTTGAATTTGAAATGGTGCGTTAAGTTGCGAACCATCAGACTTAACACCAAGTCCTGCCTGTTTCGGTACCATTTGAGCATAGCAATCCAAATACGATACCTTTTTAACAGGATTACTAATGAGAGCTGTAGGATTGCTGAGTTCATATAGTGGAACGTAAAGACGAGCTTGGTTAAAAGCATGATAGCCCGATCCCTCAATAGACGAATTGCTTAGCGAGTTAGTAACAGCACCATAAGCAACAGATAGCTTAGAGCCTGTGACTAGGCGACCTTCAAGCGGACAACCTTCAGTAGCAGCTGAAAGCATGATTGGACAGGTCATACCTGAAGACATGGTAGATTCGTTGATCTTGAACCCACCATTCGTAGATTCAACAGTAAAATTACCCTGATTAATACGGAGACGAAGCTTTAGCTGACAGTTAGCCGAGAGACTTAGCTTTTTGAACAACGGATGGAGCGAGGTAAGAGGAATTTTATACAGCCAAAAGTACGAACCAACGTGACCCTTGTTAGTGTCGTTAGCATCTAAATCACCGCCACCTGTAGCGGTAGGATAAGGAAATTCCTTGAAACAGCTTTTTCCGAATTGTTCGACAATGCTCTTTGTAGCTGATGTTCCAAACGAAGGCCACGAGTACGAGCCCGTAGCATTGGTGCTATCAACTACAACAGGAGCGTGAGTAATCATTCGCTCAAAGTATCCACGGTTCATTGCAAATGGTTCTTGAGAATTACCACCACTCATATCCACATCAGCCGAAGGAGACCCGGTAAGTTTAGAAGGGAGACGGTTAGTCTGATTGTTCGAGTATCCATCCCCCACAAGCGAAGTAGCATTTGTAGAGTGATTAATACTATGCCAGCTATCCAAGTGAAGCAGCTTATCGGAACCATGCTTAATGAGTTCAGCTGGTGTGGTTTCTGTCCATGCCTGGACATTTTGCCAGTATTGCTTAAACGTTGTTTCAGAAATAATTTTCTTCTGGTTGAGGTCAACGGACAAACTGTCAATAATGGTTGCAATATTAAATTTGGGGACGAGACTAAAACGGTTGAACGCCGGCGTACCAGAAGTACCAACCTTTCCACTCATCTTCATAGTAGCAGTGAAAGGGATCACGAGATAGGAATCCTGAAGCGAAGCGAATTTAGTGTTCCCCGTAAGCTGTGTGGTGGCATCGAAGTTAATAAGGCCACTGTACGAACCGCCGTTTTGGTCTGGGATCATTACAATCGATTTCGAGGTCGAAACCTTAATCTCATCATCAAAATCACCCATTGCATGGTGGAGTAGAGTTTGGTCAGCTGTTTGAGTGCTCATTATGGTAATACTATACGTATATCGTTTTTTTATTATATGAGTATAGATATACAAATTTAAAAAATTAATTCGTAATGGATCTATTCAAACCAATAACTAGCGATCACGATTTAATTGAATTAGCGAAAAGACTTAATATACACCTTGATGGAATATACGACATTTCGGAAATACAAACGAAGCAAATCAGAACCGGATCATATATTATACTTTTGCGGGTTGGGTCTGGTACAGGGCATTGGTGTGCTATACACAATGGGTATTGGTTTGATCCAATGGGTACGGCAGCACCTCAAAAAATAAAAGCGAAAGGATATTCACCAATTCAATATCAGGGAACTTACAGTGAATATTGTGGTATCTGGTGCATTCTCTGGTTGTACTGTCAGCAGAAAGATAAAATGAATTTAATGGGGTTATTTAATAATTTAGATATCGTTGTAATATGATGAATCTAATATAATTCATCATGTCGTCGTACAAGAAAGTAACCATTGATATTACACCAACGCAGCTTCGTTCGGCTGCTGCCGGTAAAACGATCACCCTAACAGCTAGTCAGCTACGTGGGGGATCGACACATCTTTACGTTCATCCTGAGAACGCAAAGAAAATTAACGATGCCAAGCGAAAAGGTAAAGGGACTCGAGTTAATATTAGTACTGGAGCAATCAATCATGATCTTGAAACAATGGGTGGTGGTTCGGTTTGGTCGTGGCTTAAAGACAAAGCCTATCCTTGGTTGAAGAAGAATTGGAATGTTCTTAAACCTGTTGTATCAGCTGGTGCTGACGCTTTAGCGACTTTAGTCCCTGCTACAGCACCAATTCGTCAAACGGTAAAAGAGCTTACCGGCGTGGGCATTGCTCCAAAAAAATTAATGAAAGGGTCTCAATCAGCAAAAGAGCACATGGCTATGCTACGTGCCCGCCGAGGGGGTTCTTTTAAGCTCTAGATATATTTAGATGAGTTAATTTTTTTTACCTTGAAAAGAAGTTCAATTAAAATATTAGGATCACGAATCTTAACGGTTCGGCTTTCCTGATCTACGATTTGGAGACTAATGCTACTGAAAGACCCATTGGCGATTTCTTGCCAGATGAACTCGTTGGGCTTATACGAGACGATATCCCCAATTTGCGTGCCGCCAGTATTAAACGAACAGAGTACATCGGAAGGGTTGCTAAATATGTTATCAATTAGAGAGCAACGAATTGAATAGGAACTCACTGGGGAGACCTGGGGAGTAATGTTAGATAAAATACTAACCAACGAAGCAGAAGGTGCAGTTGGGTACGTTCCAATGGAAAATCCAATTAACTTTCCGAATTCAACGTTATCAATGACGAGACGCGGTGTTCTTGGTGTGGAAGGGAGTCCCGACCCCGTCGATGAATACAAACCAGTCGAAGGACGTGTGTAACTACCTAACGAACTCGGCACAACACTAAGATCAAGTTGTCCAGCGTAAAATGTTGGATTTTCGACAAGTTGTATGAAATATTCCCTATCACCATCTGAGTTGATGAGATACGCTCCTGCAGAGTCGCAAGCTTTTATCATCATTAGATTCAAATCAGCATAATTATAATACCCATCGTCGAGACTTACACTTATGGTACTCGTCGTTGCAGCTGTCGGTACTTCTATTTGAAACGTTTTATTCCCGTATTGGTCAGAAACGTTAAATACGCTATTATACATGGTGAGCCCAGCAACGCAAATCTCCATTCCTGTAAGATTTGCTGCGCTTGAATTAAGAGGATATACGAATGAACTGTTGAGTCCATTTTGGACTGCATGCTTTTGTGATACGCTTACTAAGTACGACATCGTTTTATATTAAGGCGATTCATTTTTTAATTCGTATTTAATTTACTTGTATGAAGCGTGTCTGGGTCTATAATACGGTCAAAGTTCCATCTAACTTGGGTTTTAACAGAATCAATGAAAATGAGCTGACCTTTGTCTTTCGTAGCCATCAGATATGCTTGATAAAACTGCTCTTTACTAAATGGTACGCTAAAATCTGTCAGAACCATCAAGAGATCCTTCTTAGAATTTGCTTTAAGAATTCCACAGTACTCCGCATTCTGTCGTATAACTTTATAAGTGCCAAGGTGATAAGACTGGGTTAAAAAGATTGTAGATATGTTTAGATGCCTCCCTCGGGTAAAATAATGAGAGAATACTGATTTTTGTAAGTTCATATCGTTGGCATAGTCATCAATGACACATAGTTGTAGCCCCGTCGTTTTAGCACTTTGCGCAACTTGTTCTACTGTGGGTACTGTGTCCCAAATAGTTATAAAGTTTTTGAGCTTGTCCCGTAAGAAATTATACAGCTCTTGATCTTGATTTTTAGCAATTATGTGGAGATGACTGAAAATGGATGGGGAAGACTTGAGAATGTGAAATACGGCGTTGTTCTTTCCCGAGTAGCTTGGACCAACGAGAATCATTCTAAATAAACTTTTGATACCTAAAGCTTTTATATCCTTAATGCCATCTGACCTATATTCTTTTGGAAGAGAGCCTCCATAGTCGGGTATACTCATATTTTGTAATAAAGTATCGTTGTTATATTATAATACAATAAAACAATTATGGGATTTACTTATCCTCAAGCGAATTTCAATAGCAACCTTTATAACCCTAATTTCTACATCTCTGACGGTGGGGGACTCTCATTAGAAACAGCTGCGCTTCTATTCTTAAAGAAAAACGACTATCGATTATCATACCTTAGTAATGTTTCAGCCGGTGTTGCATCCGCTGGAAGTGTCCTTTGCTTGGATAATGGTCTTAGCGTGACTGGTATTAACAACATTGGCTGTAACAGCATAAATGGACAGAGTATTTCAAACTTATCACTACTTGATGGTATAACAGCTGGATTCGTTACCGCTGGGAAGGCTCTAGTCGTTGATTCGAACAAGGAAATTTCGCAACTGAAACGAATCTCGACAACGTCTGTATCGCCTTATACAAGTTTTACCGGATACCAGGGTTCGGTGGAAGTTAGCCTTCAACTTAATAGCATTTCATCGATTCAGAGCTTCGGATGTGCTTCAGCACACCATCTCTCTCTTATGACTAGTAACTCGAATCGCTTAACGATCGATGCGACAACAGGCAACATTGGAATTGGTAAATCACCAACCAGCAACCGTTTAGACGTATCAGGAACAATTAACTGTGATTTGTTAGCTATTGGTGGTACGTCTCTAGACACATCGAAGCTTTCACTGCTTAATTTATCAACCAATGGTTTTGCAGAGGCTTCGAAAGCGTTGATTGTAGATGCCGATAAAACGATTGCTTCGCTTAAAAAGGTATCTACAAGCTTCGTAACCCCCTATACGAGTCTTGAATGTAATCAATCAACAACTCAAGTAGCTCTCCAAATGAATTCAATTTTAGGCTACAGTAGTTTTGGCTCGACTAGCAGCGATGGCCTCAGCTTGATGACAAGTAATATCGATAGGCTCAAAATTAGCAGTGGAGGATACATAGCGATTAACACTTCTGTTGATTCAACATACAGACTCAATATCGGAGGACCAGTAAATGCGACGAGCTATTATACAAATGGAACTCTACTTGACCTTTCGACACTAACATTGTTGACTCAATCTGTACCAGGATTTGCCGATCCGAGTAAAGCTCTCATAGTTGATTCGAATAAAACGATTGCTTCACTTAAAAAGGTATCTACAAGCTTCGTAAGCCCCTATACGAGTCTTGAATGTAATCAAGGAGTAGCACAAGTAGCTCTCCAAATGAATAGTCTAAGCTACTCTTCTTTTGGTACTACCAGCTCTCACGGACTGAGCCTTATGGTATCAAACAACAATGTAATTTATATTGACCCGAGCGGCTACGTAGGTATTGGTCAAACACCAAATAATAGTTACAAGCTATCAATAAATGGTTCTTTCAATTGCTCAAGTTTTTTCATCGGAGGTTCTAGTGTAGATTTAGGAAATTTATCGTATCTAAGTGGAATAACACCTGGTTCAGTGACGGCTAGCAAAGCTATTGTCGTTGATAGTAACAAGGATATCAGCGGTTTCCGTAGTATTTATGGTGTTTATAGTACAGCCTATACACCTCTCACATTCTCGGCGGTAGGGGGAGCAAGCGCTAGTCTCCAAATGAACGGTATCAGCGGTAGTACAAGCTACTTTGGAACGACTTCAGGACACGATTTTTCGATTATGGCGGGGAACAGCGGTTTGATTTATCTCAACGCGAGTACTTATCGAGTCGGAATAGGAAGCCAAAATACAACCAGTTTTCTCTGTAACGTCTCCGGATCCCTGAACTGCTCTCAGCTTTACATAGGGGGTACGTTGTTTCAGCCAGACGCAGGGACGTATACGCGTTTCCTCAGTAATCAGTTCGCTCTCAATCAGTCAGGTATCTCTAATACACTCTATTACTCGTTTGATAATAGTCTCACGCCCCAAACATATTTATCGCATAATTACTGTGGAATCAGCTCATATACAGCAGCTGGGTTTATCTGCGCTCAGTCATCACTTGGTGGATTAGCAGTCCAGCAGCAATGGTCACGATTTGGAGGAGGTATCGATTTAATTCAACAATCTTGGTGCTGTGATTATAGGAGCTCGGCTTACCGTGGTCAATTAGCGTTACGATGTGCAAATACATCAGATAGTAGTTTTAACTGGTACTTCGACGAGCGATCGGCTGTCAGTTCGGATAATACATTTAGTTTCAAACAAAGCGGTGTTGACTGCTTGAAACTCTTCCTAGGAGGTAAGCAAGTTGGCGTGAATAGAAGCGCTGTCGATCAATATGCTCAATTAGACGTAGGTGGCTACATTCGTGGTAGAAATGGGATTTGGCTAGGGGATTACGATATTCAAATTGGGAATCTTACGGAGCGTCCTATTGTCTCTTTAAGAACCAGTATGACATCTGGTCAGAAGTCGGTTTTAATTCTTGGTAAGAATTTAGCAACTGGTAATTGTGCTATTATAGGATATAATCATTCGTCGGATAACAGTGGTGCAAATACATTGACCCTAGGGACATTCGGAGACGATAGCGCTTTAACAATCGGAGCTAGCGGCTATGTTGGTATTCGTCAAACGAACCCACAATATCCACTCCATGTAGGGGGTGCAGCAACTCAAACGATGGGTGCTGGTGGAACTGCATATAACTTCTGGATGACCCAACTTAACTCGAGTTCATATAATTCGGTGAATTACAGTGGAGCGGTTGGTCCTTTATCTCAGAGCGTCACGATGAAGGTTGAAGGCAATATGACTTTGAATGGAGTCATTTTCTATACTTCGGATCGTCGTTTTAAAAATAACATCGATGATATTGATATCAAAAATGAAGACTACTTAAAGTTACGACCACGGACTTACACTTACAAAGCGGATACACAAAACAAACCGCGATTTGGTCTTATTGCACAAGAAACGCTGACAACGTGTAGTGAGATGGTCGAGCTTTTCAACGATGAATTAATGGATGATGGTGTGCGGTTAACGATTGATTACAGTCAGCTTAGTGTTATCAATCTCCATATTCTACAACGTGTGCTTAAACGATTAGACGAAGTTGAAACTCAATTGAAAAATCTTCAGAAGTAATATACAATGGAATTCACATTTAATCCATCGACAAGAAGAGGAAAGAAATACATGGTAATGATCCCAGATGGTGGTATTGTTCATTTTGGGTCGAGTGATCATGAGCATTACCGAGATGATACCGATGATGGTACATGGTCTCATTTAGATCATAATGATAAAAAACGGAGAACGCTGTATTACATGAGGCATAAAAAAAATTATCCGAAGTACTCGCCTGATTGGTTCAGTAAGCACTATCTTTGGTCCTTAAAGGATTAGAGCTTAAATGTCTTCGGTTTCTTCGACTTACTTCCGAATTGGCCACGCCATAGGTTCTGAGTACTCAGAGATCCACCGCTTTTACTGATATCAGTTTTAGCGAGACGATCTGCTATTTGGTCAGCTTCGTCATCAAGTATTTTTTTCAGTGTTTGTTTGAGCTTCTTCTCATTACTAGAGGCATCTTTTTGGTATGCTCTACCATTAAACATCATGGGATTTTTAATTAACATGGTTCCTATATCACAGTACAGATATTTCCTTAAACGCTGTTTTACTAATTAAACCAGATTGGTACATATCGATAGCTAAAGACTTCAGCTCTTTAAGAATCTTAATTGAATCGTTCCCTAAAGCAATCTCCCCACGTAGCTTATTATATTCTGCAATGAGATGTTCCGTAGGTTCCTGTAGCTTCTCTCGTGTCTTATACTCAAGATGACATGCTTTGATGATTTCATGGAAAACCTGCTTGTCGTCATGGTCGAGTTTCTCGTATTTTTCATTGTTTGTGAAACTATCATAGACCAAATCTTTAAGAATATCTTTCAAATCATTACTGATCTCTCTAATACGCCCCACGGAGGTTCGGTTAGCATAAACAAGTTTAAGTTTGTTTTTGTCAAGGTCAGCAAGACGAATATACTTCGAACCAAGCGCTTTGTATTTTTGAGCACTCATAAGACCGGAACCTTCAATTTCGCGAAGATTAAATGGACGATTAGGTTTTCGTGTTGGCTTTATCCCAGCTCCTCGTAGGCCACGCCCTCGTAGTCCCATACCACGGACAGGTTCTGCGTCAATTACTCCATCAATTTGCAATTTTCTAAACGTATCTTCGATTGCACGCAACGATTTACTATTAGCGTCCGTTTTAGGAGTTTTGGTGTAGAGATCACGAATGAAATTTATAATATATTGCATCGTCGAACCCCATCGGATGATTTTATTAAGCTTCGTCTTCTGAGTTACTGAAAGGGCACTTCCATCCCGTTTAACGACTTCACCAGATGAGTCAAATGAGAACTCATTTTCAAATTGCTCCTGACCGTTGATAATTACTGTCGGTGGTATATGATTGTTTGCAAGCCATGGGTTCATGCGATATACCACTTTAATATATTTGGGAAAATCGGTGGCTTTCATTTGGGTACTTGTTGTTTTCTGATTAGGCCTCATCGTTCCAAATGAAGATTCACTTACATTTGAATCAGATAAGCCCCTCTTCTTCGATTCACGCACAGATTTTATGCTCGTCCCAGTAGTATCGATATCAAGCTTCTCCTTATTAGCACGGGCGAACAAATCCATGAATGTGTTATACCATGATACATCTTTCTCTTTATTGGGGGCAGGTCTTGCAGTCATTCCTTGTTTATCAGTGTACAGAACGAGCTTTCCGTTATTGAAGTGAAATCTATGATTTTGACGCAATTGGTCGCTACCATTTTTGTCAATCGGGGTGACACCAATTATTTTAATAGCTCGCTTGTTCGCTTCGTTCTTAAGCAGTTCCTCTATCAGTTCCTTATATGTAGATTGGCTATCGGCTTGGGATTCGGCCTTAGGAACAAGATCTTCTTTAGCTAATACTACTAGAGGCGCAAAAGGGGCTTCCTGTGCTTCTCGTGCATCTTTCTGCGATCTTGCATTAAGTTTCCAGTTAAGGAAAGTATTGCGGAGATTATCAACTGCAAGCTTCTTAGTGAAATCGCTTTTGTTTTTGAAACTGAAAACATCAGTCACGTATCGCTCTGTTAATTCCCAATCTACTTGATCAGGGTCTGTTTTAGATTTCCTTGCTCCTGATGTCACGAGATTAGCCAATTTTCCTAGATATGTATTTGTATCGAATCTGCCTGTGTTTCGCATGATCACACGAAGTCCAAAATCCTTGAGCTCAGGGAATTGCTTGAAAAGAGCTCTGAGAAACGAATAGGATTCGCTTTGGCGTCTCTCATATTCTTCGATATCGAGAGCCTGTTGATAATCTTCATCGTTAATTTCCTCTTCACCAGCAGTAGTCATTAAGGCTGTGACAGGCATGACAGGTGCTTGAGTTGGTTGAGTTGGCAGAGACTTATCATTTATAACTACATTACGATCCTCTAGACCCATCTCTCGCCGCTCAAGCATCTCTTTAGTTAAATCGATTTTTGCATCGGACTCGGGGACTTTTCGATCTGGAATTATAATGCCTTGACTCTGTTGATCGCTCCAAATTGCATATTTGTATGCCGCGTCTTTTTTAGCTTGTAGAGCTAATTTAGCTTGTGTTTTAGCTAAAAGAGCTTGACGTTTTGTCTCGTACTCGTATTTGATATTGTTAGCTGCGTACATGGTTATATATTTAAATGAGTTAAATAATGGTAAAAAAAATATTAAACCGCGTTACACCCTCTTCTTTTTTAAAAACGCCTTATAACTGAGATAATCTTCTAATGTTGCAAATGGAATTTTATTAAGTTCCATTTTTATCTTCCCATGTTTCCAAATCTTAGCTACATTTGGTTTCTTAATTTGAAACGCTTTTCCTTTACGATATAGTGGCTTCTTCGGGTATAATTTTACTCTATGGTCTCGTATGTGTGAGAGCTTTACGAAAATGTTTTCAGGCCTCTCCCCAATAGCCCGTCCGTCATCAAAGTAGTAATGTACTAGTTCTGTCATCTTATATTAGGTTCTACATTTTATGTGACAGTGTCAAAATACTGTTTTTCAACGGAACTCATTTTATTCTTGTTAATAAGCCTCAAGTTGTTTTGCGGTTCCCACGTAGCATCGGGATGATCCACCCATTTAACCAAATATCGATTCTTCCCATTACGATCCACCTTGTGTTGCAAGATTCGCTCTACTTCCCAAATCTTACCCGACTTAGTTAAATCGTCTTTAAACTCTGTTTGCTTAGCTTTGGTTCTCTTCAAGTCTTTTGCTTTCGCATATTCTACCTTCTGGTCTTTAGAAATCAATTCAATCTTGTATCCATCAAACCCTTTAATTTTATAAACAGTCTGAG
The DNA here is from genome assembly GCA_023334115.1 of Globisporangium megalacanthum. Taxonomy (NCBI): domain Eukaryota; phylum Oomycota; class Peronosporomycetes; order Pythiales; family Pythiaceae; genus Globisporangium; species Globisporangium megalacanthum. Next base: position 2,770 of record JAASGD010000986.1, on the reverse strand, counting down.
ACCATTTAGCTGATCCTTTCTGAAAAGTTGGTTTTGGAAGCTTGAGAAGTACATTCTCACCAGCCATAAAATCGTTCTCTACAACGGATTGTAAATTCTTGTTGTGTTCCAACTCTGAGTGAATTACTTCACCCTTCATTTCGTTCGGGGTTGCACCAATTGAGCTATGATATGAGCTGTTGTAATTTTCAATCGTATCACTTAATACCTTTTGCGTGATAGATCGATTCAAACGCACAAGTCGCTCCTTTAGAGTCCGATTAAAACGCTCAATCTTGCCCATTGTGGTATGGTCTCCTGCTTCATTGTTATAATGTGTTATGTGGATAGAATTTAAGTATTCCTGAACATCCCTATTCATAAATTCGCTTCCATTATCCGTAGTAATGACTTGTGGTCTGTGTAGCTTTACGAATTTTTTCAACTCCCCTAGCACAATAGAAGCTGATTTATTAGGAAGAATTCGTGCATAACCTAATCGAGAATTGATATTAACAGCACTGAGAATAATGGTTGGTTTCCAAAACGTTAAATCCATTTGCCAACTATTCGGGTTATTGCTGGCTATTTTAAACTCGTCGTATTTTTTCTGCTTTTGCTGACGGAGGCGTAGTAGCTCAACTTGGTCGTTCATCCACATATTAACCTGACGAAGCGTTATTGTCTTATCTACAAGTTTAGCACGGTCGTACAGGTTCTTTGCTGACGAGAAGCCAGTTTTAGGATCATTGTAAATTTTTGTGAGTAGTTCGTCCATGATTATACTATTGATAAGGATAAGAATATTGAACGATTTCTTAGATGTCTAAAGGCTCTGTTGAAATTCCATCTGCAAGCACTTTTCGCTTGTCATAGTAAAACGATAGGCCTGTCTTGTTTTGGTGATATGTCACCATACCTTTTGCCTTATTACACAGCCTGAAACCAACATTATCACATTTGAGAGTGACTCTATCTCTAATGACCTTTTCGAATGAATCCGAGTTCATTAGGAGCAGGTTTTTAGCTTTTTGAACGCCCTTGCATGAAAACTTGATTTTATTTTCTTCTCCATCGCAATTGACTCCTACCGGCTCGTAGCAACAATAAACTTTCGATGCTAGCGAGATCATTGTTTCACCTCGCCACTCCTCTTTGAATAGCCCGGGTGTTCGTCGATCAAAAGCAGCATTTTCTGGTGTATCATCTCTCGGGAACCATTCATGCTTACATTTCTCAAACTCGTCCCGCATGTCAGGCTTGATAAGATTCTGAAAAGGGTCAGGGTCCGAGAATGCTAGATAGGCCGAATCTGTATCCATTTCAAGATATTCATAGTCACTTCTATCAAAATACCGGTCGATACAATCATATTTAAAACGTAACATGAGCAATTTGGCGTAATCGAAAATTGCAATGGCAACTTGAATCGGGTTATTCAATTTGACTGAACGTTTGGCCAACGTAACCTCATATGCCCCTCCCAACTCATCTACATCAAGAAAATTGTTCTTCTCAACAATCTCACGGATATTCGTTTCATCTGAATTAAAGTACTTAACATTTCTGTGCCGAGATTTATCCTCACACGCTTTGCCAAACCCACCAGCGTTTCCAATGAGTTTCATGGTGTCGGCAATCATTTTCTTGCTCGCATCCTTATCACCATCACGACGCCCGTTAGAAACAGCATCAACAAACTTAGCAAACGGCTTGTTAGGAGCAAATTTAATAATTGTATGAACTTTGGTAATTACAAGACCTTTCTGCAGATACCAGCGAAGTAGCTCGGTCGAAAAGATCCGATCATTATCAAAATACGATGAAATAAGCTTTCGACCCTTTTTAGCTTTCATGTCGTTTTCCGAATCACCACGCGACTCATTATATTCATACATAAAGTCGCCGATTACTGAACGATCAGATGGATCAATTTCGGTGTTTTTAAAGATAAGTGGCATCTCAGCATAAAATGGTTTTAGATGGTCCGGTGTATGAATATCAACCTTGACAAACCCAAATAGCTTACCACTTATGATATCATCAATGACACCATCATACGGTTCAATTACTTGAGGCGGACCGCATGGAAGGTCGAGTCCTTGGTTTTTCAAGTACAAGGCATTGGAATCATAACCGATAACAATTTTACACAGCTTCTCAGTATCCCGAATATACGTCTCGCCAGCCTTAGCGTATCTTTTGAAAATAATGCTCGGACCTCCGACGATAGAATTCTTGAGCATGTGATATACTTCCTTGTGTTCTTCATCAATAGAATAAACCAGACGATCGGAATTATATTCGATGAATTTGCTGTATTTAAAACGCCCTGGATTCATATCTTTTCGAGCGACATTGCAGCTGATACAACTCATCACTATATTCCCATCAATATGACCTTTCTTGTTATCAATTCGGTCAGCTGAAGCATTTTCTGACGTTAGCGCAATGAGACAATATTCACATACGAAAGCCTGGTTAGAGAGCAGATATTGAACATGATCTATCGTTAGACCAAATTCGCGATCAGCGTCATCGTCCTGCTTTTTATAACCACGAAATCGTTTCGTTGGGAAGTCGAAAGGGATACCATGCTTGATTACCCTCTTAGGAAGATTTTCATAACAAAGGTTATACACTACTTTTTCAGCAATACCCGGCAGCGATACCCCGTCTGTGAAAATGTCTAATTTAAATTTTTTAAACGGGGTACGATGCGCAATAATAGCATCAACGAACGGTTCCACATCCAAGTCATTATACCATTTTAGAAGATCATGCAAATTTT
>JAASGD010000985.1:0-14238 GCA_023334115.1 Globisporangium megalacanthum | reverse complement strand
TCCACGGCCTTGTCGACCACTGCGTCCTTCACGTCCACGGCCTTGTCCGCAGCCGTCTCCGCCGCACCTTCGACCGTCTCGGCGATGGAACTCGCCTGCTCGCTCAGCGCCTTCTGCGCCGCTGCAAATTGGTCCTTCAGCGCCTCAAAGCCCTCTGCCGCCTTCTCGCGCGTGGCACTCACGAGCCCCGAGACCGTCGTCGCCGCACCCGAAAGCCCGTCCTTGGCGCCTTCCACAGCTGATGCAAGCGACGCTTTCGCCTTCTCATCATACGTTTCGCCATATTTCTTGAGCTCTTCGAGCGACGCACCAAGCCGGTCGAACGCGCCTTTTGCAGACGCAACGATGTCAGCAGACGTGTCCTTCGACTGCGCCTGGATCTTGCTGCCAAACGCCTTGAGCTCGTCGACCGACGCGTTCGCCTGGGCGATGCCCGCCTGGAAGTACGCGCTCGCTTGCTCCGAAACCTTGTTCTGCTCGTCATACTCAGCGAGCTTGCCCTTGAGCGACGCGAGGTACGCGGTCGTCTCCTCCGTGCGCGTGTGGATCTGCGCCTGCAGCTTCTCGAGTTCCTCCTGGTACGTCATCGTGATAGGTGGTCGGGGTGGTTTGGTCGCTTCTGTTGGTCTTGCGAAGAAGATGGCGGATTGATGAATGAGAGAAAAGAGAGCCACAGCACATAGCTTCTTCCGCAAAAAGATGCATGCAACGCTCACCGTGGGCTTGTAATCTTGAAAATTGTATGATCTATTCAAGAAATCAAAAGTGCTCCAAGAGATCAAAAAGACATGCACGCGGTCCAGCCACCTCTGTAATCGTATATTACCTTCAAAGTACATTCCTTCCACCCTTGCAAACGACAGCTTGCCACTCAAATTTGCTTCGATGAAAACAAGAATTCCTGTGAAACAAAATATAGATAGCCAAATGTTGCAAGTTGATTTTTTGGGTTGGCAGCTGCAAAAGCGGCATCCATCACGCCTCTCATCATGTGGGTGCAGACATGAACATGGGTGCGTGACTACAAAGTCTTGGGCACAGCCTCTGCCGTCTCGATCGAAGCCGCCGGCGGCGCCACGCCACTCGCCTCCCCGCTCTTCTGCGCCGCGTTCGAAGCCGCCGCCTCTTTCGCCTGGTTCAGTGCGTCCGCGACGTACTCGACCGACGTGTTGACGAGCTCGCGGCCTTTCGTGAGCAAATTCGCACCAACGCCGCCGCTCACTTTCGCGTCCACTTTAAACGCAGTCTCTGAGACGCCAAGCGACTTGTCCAAGTCAACAACCTTCTCTGTCACAGCCGCGACTGCGCCAGTGATGGTTGAGCGCACGCCAAATCGCTCGTCCAGCCCCTCGGCCATCGTCACGACACCACCCGCCGCCACTGAGTAACGCAACAGCCGTGGTAGTGACGCGTCAGTGTGAACAGGGAGTCGTCCATCGTAGCCACACGCGTACCGAGCGCATTGTGGCCGACTGTCGCTGTGGTGTGGCCGACTGCGAGCTGGACGTTCGCCAGCTGCTCTTTGATCTGCTCAAAGCTCGACACTGTCTTCTCGCGCGTCGTGCTCACGATCGCTTCGATCGAGGTCGAGACTGTCGACGTCGCAGAGCCAATGCCGCCCTTTGCGCTTTCGTACGACGTGCTCAGACGCGACTGCACCCAGTCCCGACAGCAGGAGCACATGTCAGCTAGCGATAACAGTGTCGCTCACAAACCACTCGTTCGCTTCGTACCTTGAAGCGCTGGTCGTACTCGCGGCCGTTCTGCTTGAGGCTCTCGAGTGCTGCGTGCACCTTGTCGAGCGACGCTTTCGTAGCGTCCACTACCGTGTCTTTGCCACTGGAACCCTTCTGCTTGAGCTTGTCGCCGAGCTCCTTGAGCTAAACACGCATATTGGATCGTCAGTACACTTCTTTAGCGCTCAGTATACAATCCCCAACGTCGCATAACCGCACCTCGTCGACCGACTTGTGCGCGCGGTCGATCCCCGCTTGGAGATACGATGTCGCGGTCTCGGAGACCTTGTAGTGCTCGTCGTACTCGCCGAGCTTGGCCTTGAGCTGTTGAGGGGAGAGGGAGTGAGCACGTGTGGATACGGCACAGAACCAAACAGCGTCGAGCCGCACCGTCTCGAGGTAAGTCTTTGTCTCCTCAGCGCCCTTGTGGATCTGCGCCTGCAGCTTCTCGATCTCGATCTCTTGGGCGGTCGCCATTGTGATTGTGCTGCTGATGTGCTTGTGAAGTCGCAAATCTGGGAATGACTCAAAGAAGTACGCAGCATACAAATTCCAAATACCGACATGCCGCACGTAGCGTCACGGACCAAATTCGAATTGCCTGGTTGTTTTTCTGTTCGAATGTCGAATGCATGTGATGACGAGTGCTTCACACTTGATCATTTGCAGCCATCCGTCGTGACATCCATGAACACATCCGCTGCCGCAACTGGTGGGAGCGTGCAGCGCATCTCGCGCGACGAGTTCGAGCGCCAGGCGCTCGAGTTCACGACACAGCAAGTGCAGCAGCTGAACGCAGCGGTGCGGCTTGAGCCTGCAATCGGCGCGCGCTCGGCGTTCTTCCAGAGCGAGGAGAACGTGCGCACGGGACTGCCCGTGTTCCAAGGCACACACACTCGCTTCGTGTACGACGACGACGAGGAGGAGATTGTGGCTGTTGTGGACGTGACGGAGGAGGCGCTGCGTAATAACCCACCCGTGCGCACGGTGGAGGACCTCGAGAGCGACGACGAGGACGAGGACGAGGAGGACGAGGAGGACGAGGAGGAGAACGAGGAGGACCGCACGGTCACCAACACCTTTTACCAGCACGCAGACAGCGCACAGGACGACAGCGACGATGCGGACGAACTCATGGGGATGGCTGGCGACGAGAGCGCAGTGGCGGCGCTGCTGGAAGACGTCGCAATGGAGCTGGCGGCCGTCGCACTCGACGAGCAGAAGCTGCGTGACGCGGCCGCGTGAGCAGACAAGCGAACCCACTGGCCGGCCGTGCGCTAGTGTGTGTGTGTGTGTGTGGTTGACCAGAGAGGCTCGTGTGTACTATAGCAAACTGCAGCCTTTGTGAACACACACCATTGGTCGCCTAGCAGTTCTAGCTCTCGTCTTGGTCGGAGCTTCTCAGCATCCGAACGCTCGCTCATAGGATGGCAAAGATGAGGTCGTGCGGCGTGACGAGCTCGTCATAGCTCGGGTTCGTGAGCACATGCGCGGGCGAGTGGAGCGACGAGACACCGCGGTACATGCCGAGCGCCATGATGTTCTGGAGACAGTGGGCAACAGAGTGAAGGAGTGAGTGCGGTTCCTACCGACGCAATCGACCACAGAGAGGCCGCACCTCTTCTCGGAGCCAGTCCTCGACCAGGAGGCCGTAGGGGCGGTAGTGGAACCGCACTGGCGCTGGCAGCTGCGTCAGGCGAGGAGGACGTCGTGTCGTGTACGACTCCTGGTCCGGTCCGTGCTGCTGGCTTCTGTTGCCGCTCGTGACGAGCTGCGTTACCATCTCGATTAAGAGCGTGTGGTGCGAGCACGAGCCAAGGAGCGCGTCGAGGACGTTCGGCAAGTGGATGTGGCCGGACGCGTACAGTGGCGAGAAGAGACACGCGTCGATGCTTTTGACGTCCCGGAGCAGCTCACGCGCACGGACTTCGTTCTCTGCGCTCGTGTCGTCGTACAGCGAGCCACTCCGGTCGACGAGAAACTTGGAGTTGCTCGGCTTGATCATCTCGACCACGACAAACGGCGTTGGAGCGCTGAGCGAGAGCCGGGCGTGCTGGACCGCACTCTGGCACGCGTTGCTGATGAACCGGTGCGTCGTGATCGCGTCAACGTCGGCCATGTTCTCGTCGATCTGCTCGAGCTCACTCTCGGCCTCTTCAAGCCCGCTTTCCGACGCACAGTACGCCATGATGAGGATGCTGCGCGCAAAGCGCATGCGCGCGTCGTGGAACGCCCGCATGCTCACTGGCGAGCCTCGTACAAAGTACAGGTTCGGGTACAGCGTGTACGCGTCGTAGTCTTTCTCGGTCAGGTCTTTCGGCGTCACGAACACGACTGGCGCGATGGGTTCGTCCACGTCGCTCAGGTTCGCGAGGAAGTCAGCGTAGCTGCTCGGTGTGCCGCACACAACAATGTGTCGCTCGAGCGTCGCTGGTGGTGGAGTGCGTCGAAAAGACCGCAAGAGCGTCAAGCGCCGCAAGCGCAGGTCCCGCATCTCGGCAGATCGGCGGCGGACGCCGCCAGCGGCTACGTCGTGCGCCACTGGTGCGTCCGCACAGCTCGCGCTTGGCGTGCCAGCACTGGGAGTTGGATATGATGGCTCGAGCTCGAGACTTGACAGCGCTTGCGCTGTCGCCGCGTCGATCGGGACTCCGTTGCCGTTCGTGTTTGTGTGGTACGACGCTGTGGAGGCTGTTCGCGTGCTCAGACTGCCGTCGTCGAGTGGGTTCGTGCCCGTTGTGCTGATCGTGGCGCGCCTTGACGCTTGTATCACGTCGCCGCCACTCTTGGTCACCGCTGGAATCGCCGGATCCACCTCTAAGGGCGACGTTGGTGGCTCGCGTCGTGAAGATCCGCTGTTGTGCGGGCTTCGGGGTGTCTTCTGCTCGCTCTCTGGCCGTGCGCTGCCAGGAAGGTATCCGCTTGCGGGAGGCACGTACGGGCTCGGGACTTTTCGCATGAGCTCGGCTGGCGACAGCGCGACGACAGTGGGCTTGTACCGGCTCGCTTGTACTTCCTCACGAGTCGTCTCGCTGTCTTCGTCTTCTGTCGTGCTCAGCCCCGGCTCAGCGAGAGTGGAGAAGTTGATCCCACCCACGCGGAGCTTCGCCTCCAGCAGCTTGTTCCCGCTGCCTATCACTCGCTCGGTAGGTATCCGACAGTCACCATAGTCGTCTTCTGACGCAAGCGGTGTGATCCGGTCACTTCGCCCGCTCTGGCGCCCGACACTCTTGACCGAGACGACGCTCGCTGGACTGCGCGCTGACTTGACGGACCGGCCGTCGTCGCCTCGGCTTCGGAATGGGAACTTGCTTTCGATCGCCGAGATGAGGAACCCCGCCCGTGTGCTCCCGAGTATACTTGAGCTGTCGCCCGCGCTCCTCGGGACCAAGTCGACGTGACGGCTCAGTACGCTCATAGTTATCCGTCCGATCTTGAGCGCGACCTCCTTTGACTTGGCGATCACAAAGACGCTCTCGAAGCTCACGTCGGTCAGGTGGCTGTGGACTGGGAACAACACGGCTGCCTCGTCAGCTATCCGGAGGCCGACGATCGGCACGTTGAACTCGCGGTAGATGAGCACTGCGAGCGCTGCAAACGTCGGGAGGACGTGCAGGCACTGGGGCAAGCAGACTTCGTAGATGCGGTGCGAGCAGCCACTGAGGTAGTCTGATAGCCAATACCCTCTAGTGCCGCGAGTTGTGGAGCCAAGGAGCAAGAGAGAATGCGAGTGTAAAGATGTGGGCAACCGAAACCGTAGCCAGCGTGTCGGGCTCGCAATGGGAGACGCGCACCTGGACTCCTCGGCGATGATAAAGCGCTCGATGAGGTTGCCAAGGAACGCGTTGAAGCCGCGCATCCAGAGGCTCTTGCCAAAGATGGCAAGTCGGAGTTGCTCAAGACACACGACCGCCGACGCCCCCGAAATGTTCACGTGGCGCGCGTTGTCGTACTTGGACACTTGAACGTATAGCGGCGCTGCATTCAACATGCAAAGGTCGGTCACTTTCACAAGACGTCATCCCCACACACAACACGACTTGGAACGCACCGAAGCGGTTGTTTCGGCGCACAGAACACGTGAGGAGGTTCGCAGCCGTGTCGTTCTGGTCGAACGTTGTGCTGTGCTTCTTGACGAGCACGAAGCAGTAGGCGGCAGTCGGCGCACCGGCCCGCAGCAAGTCGGCCGTGACCATCGCGGAGCCCTGGATGTACACCACACGCTGCTCGTACTCGCGCTCGATCAGGACGCGGCGGAGGTTGTTCGATGGTAGCGCTGGAGCGAGGATCACGACCTTCTTGCGGTTCCCGCGCTCGCCTTCTGTGTGCAGCCACGAGTGGAGGAAGAACCGCAGTGCGCTGTTGTCGATCTCACCGCACAGGAGAACGTGCTGGATGCTCTTGGTCGGCACGTACTTCTTGTCGAGCGCAGTCTGTCGCATGAGCACATGAGCGAGCACACGGCCGTGTCACGCACAAGTCAGTAGACCAGACGATGGTGTGTGTGGACGCTGGGATACGTAAGCTCCAGACCTCGCGGCTGAGGATGTCCGTGTAGCCTCCGATCTGCGTCGAGATCGCGACGCCAGCAATCACGATGAGGAGGATGTCGGCAAGTTTCCCGACTCGAGTCTTCGGGACAAAGTCGCCAAAGCTGAAGAGCAAGAGCAGTTGAATGAGCGGTGGCGCCGAGAGCAGCGGCTTCGAGAGGGAGGGGACACGAGAAGAGGCAACAGCAACGCAGAGCCTACCCGACCGTGCCGATTGTGATGCAGACAAAGTAGACCGAGTCGAGGAAGCTGAGGTTCTGGCACGTCACATTCTCGACCATCACGCCTTTGTACGTCGGGTCGCAGAACTCGATCGTCTACAGGCGGAGCAGCAACAGTGTCGATATCAGCCACGTCACTCAGAGTCGGGCGAAGACCGAGTCGCTTAGACGACGCACTTGGAACGTGATGGCGCCACAGATGATGATGCACAAGATCGTAAAGCTGAGGAGGAGTCCTTGTCGCATTCGCGCCGACTTGGCCAAGCGCAGGAGCCGAAAGATCTGGAGGATCCGAATCGTGCGCACCATGAGCAGGAAGCGATACAAGTAGCGGTTGCTCATCGAGTGCACCGAGAGGTTCATTGCGAACATGAGCAGTGGGACGACGGTCGCGATGTCAATGAGCGAGAGCCAATGCAGGAAAAAGCCCTTCCGGTTGCTCGCAGCGTACAGTCTGCAAGGCACACACAATGTCCGTACACACCAGCGGTTAGTTGACGTAGGGACTGGGCTTGAGCGTCGCTACGAGCGAGACAGAAGCCGCACCGAAACGAAAAGTTGACGAAAATCGAGAGCAGATTCACGACGTCGAAGATCAGGTACCAGTCCTTGTGGCTCGCAGCGGACTTGGTCCAGTTCTGGTCGATGATCGTCCCCACCATCATCAGGCTTGAGCCAGCACAAGCCAATCATGGTGAGTGCTACTAGTAGCTCCGTTGTTGCAATCCAATACCAGAGTCAGAGCAAAGACAGACAAGCGTACTTGACAGCACTCTGTGTGATATCGAGCACCACGCCGGCTTCCGAGTCGTGGAGATTGCGCTCCATCCACTGCCGGTGGCGCTCGCCACGCATGCGCCGCTTCACAGAGCGCTTGAGGCGTGCAGCAACGCGACGAGCGAGGCGCCGGAGGCTCCACTCGTGGCACAGTTGAACGAAGCGCGCGAGCGACCGCATGGCGCCTGTGGCGTCGAGAGAGCCGCGCACGCCCTTGTCGTAGACGCGACAAGCAGCATCGAGGAGAGAGCTCAGCTCTCAACTCTCGACGGTGCGATGCTGCGCGAGAGCGGTTGGGTCTATGATTAACCAAGTCGCTCATTGAGAATGACTCGCCTTCAAGCATCATGTCAAACGATGCCGAACCGAGTCGCAGGTATGTGGAGACATCTGGTCGAGTAGGGAGGCGAGCAGCTGGAGTTGACGGGGTGGAGGCATGGCATCCGCAAGTACGAGCGGCTTCAAGAACGACCACCACCTAGGCGAGCTGCTGGCCACGTCTCGTGGGTCTCGCACTCGACAATGCTCACACTTGCCCTACCTATAATACCAGCAACAAGGTCGATGGATCCTAATGCTGCAGCGCCTGTAGCCCCACGTCTGCAGCCCAGTTCCTCTCTTCCCAGTCCAGCAAACGCCACCCGCTACGTTTCCAGGTCCTCACGAACTCATGAACTTACAACATTGAAGCCAACTCGAGTAACAAGTGCAGATTTTGTGTGAGTGTCGTTGTTGTCTTCCTGATCTCAATTCTGCTATTGTAACAAGCGCAGACTTTGTGCAAGTGTTGCAATCTTGTTGTTCCAGATTCTAAATTCTGTTGTTGCGTTCAATTTTAGAGCTTGCAGTCATTGCATATTTCCCACCTATTCGCAACTTGAAAGATCACACCCAGCAACAGCCGCCTCCCAGCGCCAGCCACGTTTTTCACGTGCCGCACTTTGCAAAACCAAAGCAGATCCAGTCGCGTCACTCACTCGAAAATGGCTGGTAGGTGGTCGCTGGCAGTGGCGCTCGCGCCCTCTCCTTCCTCCCTGTGCAGGTACTCGCTCCCCATACGCCACCGCTACTGACGCGCTCGTCCCCTCCTTCTCTCTCTCCCCACCCTCTTCTCTTCCACGTTTCCCAGACAACAAACCGACGCTCAACGCGGGCGCCAAGTCGTTCACGTTCAACCCAACGGCGTCGTCATGGGCGCCTCCACCGCCGCCTGCGCCACCAGCGCCACCTGCGGCTCCGACCTTTAATCCCGTGATGCCGGTGCCCAAGAAGGCAGCGGTGCTGGGCGGCGCTACCGCCGCTCCAGCGAGTCCCGTCGTCGCCCCAGCAGCCACGCCTTCGAGTCCAGTGGCGTCGCCTCAGAAGGCGGCAACGGCCGTGGCGTCCCCAACAGCGGCGCCCGTAGCGTCGGAGCTTGAGGAGAAGGTCGAGACGCTCCAGTTGGCTGACGCCGACGCAGACAACGCTGACGACGACGACGAGTTTGTCGCTGAGGACGTGGACGAAGGCGAAGTCGTCGAAGAAGACCCGCGCGAGCACTTGAACGTCGTGCTCATTGGCCACGTCGACGCGGGCAAGTCGACGCTCTCGGGCAACATCCTCTACCTCATGGACATGGTCGACAAGCGCACGATCGAGCGGTTTGAGAAAGAAGCGAAGGCCCGGAACCGCGACAGTTGGTTCCTTGCGTTCATCATGGACACAGGGGAAGAAGAGCGTGCGAAAGGCAAGACCGTCGAGGTCGGACGCGCGCACTTTGAGACCCCGAGCCGTCGGTTCACGATTCTTGACGCGCCGGGGCACAAGAACTACGTGCCGAACATGATTCAAGGCGCGTCCCAAGCCGACGTTGGCATCCTCGTCATCTCGGCCCGGAAAGGCGAGTTCGAGACGGGCTTTGAACGCGGTGGCCAGACGCGTGAGCACGCGATGCTCGCCAAGACGCTCGGGATTAACAAGCTCATTGTCGTGATCAACAAGATGGACGAGTGCGGCTGGGGCAAAGACCGCTTTGACGAATGCGCCGACAAACTCCGGCCGTACCTTCGCACGTGCGGGTTTGCCGTCAAGCGCGACGTTGTGTTCATCCCAGTGTCAGGTCTCCATGGTGACAACATCAAGACGAAGGTCGACGCCGCGAAAGCGCCGTGGTACGACGGCGACTCGCTCATCAACTTTATGGACACGATGCACGTGACGGACCGGAACCCGGATGGCCCGCTCCGTGTCCCGATCCTCGACCGGTACCAAGAACGCGGGACGATCGCACTCGGCAAAGTCGAGTCGGGGGTGCTCCGCACAGGCGCGAAAGTGCTGCTCATGCCCACGAACGCGACGGCGATCGTGCAGCAAGTGTTTATCAACGAGCAGCCCGTGCGTACTGCGAAGCCGGGCGAGAACGTCACGATGCGGCTCTCGTGCGGCCTCGAAGACGTCGTCAAGGGCTTTGTGCTCTGCAGCAACAAGGTCGAGCCGGTCCCGCGTGCGATCCACACGTTTGCAGCGCAGATCGCACTTGTCGACACGCTGGAGCACCGTCCGCTGCTCACGGCCGGGTACAAGTGCATCCTCCACTGCCACACGATTGCGCAAGAGTGCACGGTGTCGAAGCTCTTGCGTCCGATCGACCCGAAGACTGGCAAGCCCGTGCGCAAGCCCGTAACGTTCATCAAGCAGGGCCAGAGCGTGATCTGCCGCATCGAAGTCGAGCAGAGCATCACGATCGAGACGTTCGAGACGATGCCGCAGCTCGGGCGCCTCACGCTCCGGGACGAAGGCAAGACGATTGCGATCGGCAAAGTGCTGCTCCTAGAAAAGTAAGGCGACGGCTGAGTTGTCTCCTCGCGAGACACACGACAACTCTGGTGCTCCGTCGCTCCGTCGCTCGCTCACTCTCGGGTCGTCTGAGAGCGGGAGATAGGCGGACAGACGGACGGACGCACACGCTCTCTCTCTCTCTCTCGTCATCCTGAATATCGCGCTTGCATTCTGCCTGTGTGTCATCCATTCATCCATCGTCCGTCTCTCTTGTCGCCACCAGTGGTTAGCTACTGAGTGCCTTTCTTCGTCTAGGACGCTGTGACTGCAGCGAGGGCGTCGCCCATTTGCTCACGGGCGATCGCAAAGACCGCGACGAGTGCAGCGAGCTGGAGCTCTTCAGTCGTGCCGCTTGCAAGGCGGTGCTCGAGCTGCGCGAGCTCGTCAAAGAGGTACATGCGACAGCTGGGCGGGAGCTCGAGCTCAGCAGTGTACCGGTACACGTCCTGGAGAATGTCGCTCGTCGCGTAGCCTTTGCGGGTCTGCATCTCGGCGCACTTGCGCACGGCGTCGGGGAACCGATCGGTGAAGAGCCAGTGCGTGAGCGCTGCGACGTCGGCGGGGAGCGGGTTGCCAGTGCACAAGTACACGTTCGCTTCGTTCACCACGTCGTGCGCCATGGACGTCGCTTGGAGGATGTTGAGGATGCGGCGCATGTCGCCGGCACCGAGGCGGAGGACGGCTTGGAAGCCGTCGTCCGTCATGTTGAGACTGCAAACGAGACAGGAAGGTCAGTCCGTCAAGTCCGGATGGCAAACCGTGACGACTGGACGACTGGACGCACTGTTCGAGCGCGGCAATGTGCTGGACACGCTCGCGCACTTGGTTTTCGTGGAGCGGCGCGAAGCGGAAGCGCGTACAGCGCGACTGGAGCGCGGGAATGATCTTGCTCACGTAGTTGCAGATGAGGCAGAAACGGGCGTTCTTCGTGTACTTTTCAATCACTGGACACACACGTAGACACCAAAGGCGTGTGGTTAGTACGTTGCTAAGCTTCCAGTAAGAGAGAGAGGGTACAGTGGGAGGGACGTACCTCGTCGCAAAGAGAACTGGGCGTCGTTCGTCATCGAGTCGGCTTCATCGAGGATGATGAGCTTCACGCCGCCGCTAAAGAGCTTCTTCGTCCCTGCAAACTCCTTGATTTGATTGCGCACCACGTCGATGCCGCGGTCGTCCGACGCGTTCAGCTGTGGGGATGATATACAGTACACACACAAGGCCACCCCAACCAACCAGTCAGTCACTTAGTCCTTCCGACAGCTATACACAAGTACGTTATCACACGCACGGACGCACGCACCTCGAGCACCATGGAGCCGTAGTTCTTGCCGTACAAGCGTCGCGCTGCTGCGATGATCATGGACGTCTTGCCAGTGCCCGGCGGCCCGTAGAAGAGCAAGTGGGGCAGTTTCTGCGCGTCGATGAGCCGGTTGAGCGTCGAAATGATCTCCTGGTGCGCAATGAGGTCGTCGAGGCTCGACGGCCGGTACTTCTCGACCCACGGCCAGGACTCGGTCGAGCGGTTGCGCGACGAGATGCCCTCGAAGCTCGGCGCTTCCTCCGCCGCCACGGCCTTCATCTCGACATCGTCCGACATGTCTGGTTACTGTCCCGCCGATTGGTGCAAATCCGAGACTGGTGACCAAGTAAAATGGTCGAGTGAATACTGTAGCTCCCTGTATTTTAGCACTATGCAAAAGTCCCAAATGAGGTCATTTTTCGTTCCAGATGCAGCACATTCGCGACGATGACAGCATGGAGGCAGACGCCGACGACGGCGCGGCTGCTAGCACCTCATTGCGGCCGCCACCGCCGCAGGAGGCCGATTTGTCAGCGCTGATGAAAGCGAGCAGCGGGCTCGTGCAGTGGTCGCCGTGCGGAACGCTGCTGTCGGCCGCGCACGGCAGCCGCGTTACTGTCCGCGACGCGCGCTCGCTCCAGATCGTCCAGCAATTCGCGACACTTGACGCGGTGACGGCTGTCACGTGGTCCGCGGACGCGCAGCTCGTCGCTGCGGCTATGTACAAGCGCGCTGCCGTGCAGATCTGGTCCGTGAAAGACGTGTCGTGGACCTGTCGCATTAGCGAAGGCATCGCCGGACTGGTGTGTGTGACGTGACGTAAATGGTCATGTGTGTCGCTACTGCGTCGCTGCTTTCATGTGACGTCCGTCCGTGGTGTGCTATCGAATGGGCAAACGCCATAGATCTATAGCAAATGGGCGCCGGACTCGCGCCACTACATTACAGTAGCGGACTTCCAGCTGCACGCGACCGTGTGGTCGCTCGCCGACAGCGCCAAGTACGTCATCCGGAGCCCCAAGCTCGCAGCCGACGGGTTCGCGTTCAGCTCCGATAGTGAGCTCCTCGCAGTCGCCGAGCGTCATGACTGCAAGGTACGTGAGCACGTCCTCTCGTCGCACTTTGTATGCGGGTTCGTGATGGACCTGGTGGCTACGTCTGGGGTCGTAGGACTTCATTGGGATCTACAACTGCGCGTCCTGGGAACTTGCGGCCCACTTCCCACTTGAGAGCTACGACTGTGTGGAGATCGCGTGGTCCCCAGACAACTCGTACGTGGTCATCAACTGGCGTTTGATCAGTAGGTTCCCCTGCCAATGGCTGCTACTGCTGACTCGCTTGCTGGAATACGCTGCGAGTAGAACGATCGCGGTGCGAGACAACCACATTGAGTACCGTGTCCTTCTCTACGCTGCGAATGGCACGCTGTTGTCCAAGTACCAGGCACGTTGATGGATAGGTGGAGGGATGGAGATGGCGACAGACCCAACGCTTGCGTGCTGAACTAACTGGAAGTGTGCGTGGCAGGCGTACGAGCACGCACTGGGACTGCGGGCGCTCGAGTGGTCGACCTCGGGTCAGTTTCTCGCGCTTGGGAGCTACGACGACCACGTACGCGTCCTGAGCCATCTCAACTGGCAGCCGATCGCAGACTTTGACCACGAGAGTGTCGCTGTCACCGTCTCGCGGGTCAACAAGTCGGCCGTGCGTCGTCCATTCGATCGGTTCGACTGCGTCTCATGAACCGGAGCTGGGGTTTTGCTGACTCTTGTCTCGTGTCGTCTCTGTCGTGGCTGCAACTTGATACAGATCGAGTTTGAAGAGCACTTTGCAGACGCTCGAGTGACCGAACGGCCCCGGGGCAAGCGGGTTGCGATCTCGCAACAGAATGCGTCGCTGCTGTCGAATTCGTCGCTTGCAGCGTCGGCGGCTGCGAAAGCCGCTGGCGGGCGACGGACACGGGACATTTGCTTTGTCGTTCATGAGCCGCCGTTCTCCGTGCTCACAACTTCCCCCGATCCACTGTGCGTGTGGGAAAGTGAGTTGCTTGTGTGTATGTGTGCCAGGTACTCACTGTCCTTTTCTACTTGTCTGTGGCTCTGGACGCGGGAAGGAAAGAGAACCCAAAGATGGGCGTCAGTCGCGTGACGTGGAGCACCGACGCAGCGTTCATTGCGACAAAGAGCGATCAGATGCCGCACAACGTGTGGATCTGGGCGACTGAGACGATGACGCTGTACGCAGTCGTGTCGTTTATTCAGCCAGTGCGCAACGTGCGCTGGGACCCTGTGCACTGCCGCCTCGCCGTGTGTTCAGGCGAGAACCGCGTGTACTTGTGGTCGACGAAAGGCGTGTCGTGGATCGACATCCCTGTCGGTACGAGAGGCGCTCGTATCCACTGGTGCAGCTGCTGCTCTCGGCACTGAAGGGGATCGTGGACTTAGTGAGCCCTGGCTCTGAATGTTGTGCAGACGATTTCAAGGCGATCGGGCTGCGGTGGAGCTCAACAGGAGACGCACTCGTGGCGATCGGGCGACAGGACTTTTGCTGCGTGACACTCTAGCACTGTATCAGTCGTACCTGGAGTCTGTGACTCCAAGCTGGTGCTACTTGGTGAGGCGAGGCTGTTGGGTGAAATGGCACTTCGCCATCTCGCAAGACCGCTGCATACCTACCGACCGGTGCCTGGCTTCGCGGGGTGTGCTCGCGCTGTCAAGCCGACCGACCACGAATTGCATATTCTCTGGAGGTCATGGAAGCAAGATGTCGAGTAGTTGACAGAAGAGGCCATCACACTACAGTGCGTCGCTGCGGCTACACCAGCTCACTCACGAGGT
>JAASGD010000984.1:0-14248 GCA_023334115.1 Globisporangium megalacanthum | reverse complement strand
CCACCTGGGTTCATGATTCATTGCCATGAAATCATGATCACAGCACTTGCATGATCAAATACTATTCAGATTGTTTTTTTTGTCGATGAGCATTTTTGGTATAATCAGCCTTTTATATCAAATACACTGCTCAGTTGAATTAAAGGCATCTTTATTACTTATATTAAACTCGGTAGTTTTCAGGCGCAAAAGAGCCAAACGAAGTGGTCCTTTCTATTCCGGGAAATACAGTATTAAAGATTCCATTCGATTTTGGAGGTGTATTTACCGTTGGTTGTTGCGAAATAGATGACGAAATGAAATGTATAAGGGATGGGACCCAATCAGACCTCCAGTCGGACGGCTGTAACTACTAGTACTCTGGGTAGAATCCAGAGAACTTCTATGACCGTTCAAATACAATACCAGTACAATACCCCGAGGACGACGCCTTCACCCCATCGATCCTGACGTCCTTGCGATCTGATCCCTTGCATGTGCGCGTGCCAACCACAACGGCGCTTGTCGGTCCGACCTGTGAAGACTTCCCATTTGAGAACTTTTACCGTATCAACACACCAAACGCCAAGACCAAGAAGCGCCGAGTTGCGGTCCGTAGGAATGCGGAAAGCTAGCTCTGGCCGACAACTGATACTCGCACTGCTGCTCGCGCTGTTGCTGCTCTCGACTGCGTCCGCACAAGTGAAGGTTAACGTGGACTGCGTGCTCAGTGAATGGGGTCCGTATGCCTCCTGTGACGAGAAGACGATGACGCAAACCCGCACACGGACCATTACCGTGCAGCCGAAAGGAGTCGGGCGGAAGTGCGGCGTGCTTACCGAGTCGATCAAGTGCAAACCGATCGCATGCGCGGTCAGTGCCTGGACAGACTATGGACCGTGTGACGCAAAGGCCAACAAGAACCGCACGCGTGGCATCGACACCCAGCCCAAGTATGGCGGGGCAGCGTGTCCGGCGCTCATCGAGGTCGTCAAGTGCAAACCCGTCGACTGTGTGGTCTCCAAGTGGAGCGACTGGAGTGCCTGTGCTGAGAAGGACGGTGAGATGACATCGAGCCGAACGGTGCTCGTGAAGCCAGCAGACGGCGGCGCCGCTTGTCCGGCACTCACGCAGTCCGACTGGTGCGATAAAGTTGCGTGCGAGCTCAGCGAGTTTGGGAACTGGACGGACTGCGAGATCAACACTGGTCGGAAGGTGCGCGAACGCCAAGTCAAGGTCAAGCCTCAGTACGGAGGCAAGGCGTGCGGCTTGCTTACCGAAATCGGCTTCTGCGACAAGGTCCAGTGCGAGACGACTGCGTGGGGGAACTGGAGCGTATGCAACGATGCGACCGGGAAGAAGTCGCGGACACGGTCGATATCAAAACCGAACATGTACGGTGGCGATCCGTGCGGCGATCTTCTCGAGATGGCGGAGTGCGACCCCGTCGAGTGCGTCGTCGGGAACTGGACAGAGTGGTCCGGATGCGACCTTGACGACGGCTCGATGCGCCGCACTCGGCCAGTCAAAGTCGCGCCAAAGCACAACGGTTCTGCGTGTCCTGACCTCGAGCAGCTCCAGTTTTGCGCGCAACAGGACTGTGTGGTGAACGCCTGGGGGGCCTGGTCCGCGTGCGACCACTCGACCGGGAAGAAGACGCGGGGTCGCACGATAAAGGCCCACGATCTCTACGGCGGCAAAGCGTGTCCGACCGTGACGGACCAAGCTGCGTGTGACCCGGTCGACTGCGTGCAGAGCAACTGGAGTGACTGGTCCGGCTGTGATCCCGTTAAGTCGACGAAAGTTCGCAGCCGGCGCACGACGAGGTTCCCGCGATACGGTGGCACTGCTTGCAAGGAAGAGACCGAGGAGAGTGCGTGCAAAGTCGACTGCGTCGTGTCCGAGTGGAGCGACTGGAGCGGCTGCGACTTGGCGACGGGCAAGAAGAGCCACTCGCGCCGCGTGCTCGTGTACCCTGCTGCGGACGGCGCGTTGTGTCCCGGCCTCTCGGAGACTGCACCATGCGATCAGGTCGACTGCACAGTGTCCGAGTGGTCGAGCTGGACTGAGTGCAGTATGAAGACCAAGACGCGCGATCGGTACCGCGAAGTCACGCAGTACAGTGCGTTCGGCGGCGTACCATGTCCTGCAAAGACCGAGTCCGAGAGCTGTGACCCGTTCGCACCAGTGCCTGTGGAGTCGCCACCCGACTCGGCCACCGCGTCAGCGTAAGACCGACCACGCCAGAAGCAGCAGCAGCAGTCACTGCTTTAAAGAATTAGCCCGAGTATAAGCTACTGTATCCAGTGTCTACATTCCGCCCAAGAAGCTCACGTCCGACGGACTGCCCCATGCAAGCGGGTACCCTGCATCCTCGAGACGCTTCTTGAGCTCAAGTCCGTGGTCGTACGACTGCGTCTCGACCACGCACTTGACTGCGACGTTCGAGACGCTCGCGTGCACCCACGCGCGCTCGTGCAGAATGTCTTTGATCGACACGCCGCTTTCCCAGAGCAAGTTCGTGAGCTGGGCAATGCCGCCCGGCCGGTCGCTCACGGTCGCGACAAAGCGCACGAGTCGGCCGTCAGCAGCGAGTCCGCGCTCAATGACGCGACCAAGCACGGGCACGTCAATGTTGCCGCCACAGAGTGGCAGGACGACGCGTTTGCCCTTGAGCTCGGGCAGCTTGTTGTCGATCAGCGCTGCGAGCGAGCACGCGCCGCCGCCTTCAACCACGACCTTCTCTTGCTCGACTAGACGCAGCACGCTCAGTGCGATCGCTCGCTCTGACACGGTCACCATCTGGTCCACGCGCTCACGGGCAAGCTCGAATGCGTTCGAGCCAACGCACGGCACCGCGAGGCCGTCGGCGAGCGTTGGGGACGTCTGCACATGCACCGGGTGGCCGGCTGCGAGCGCTCCAGTGAAGCTCGCACACAGCTCCGGCTCGACGCCCTGGAATCAGCAGTCGCACCCGAGAAGCATCTCAACTGTTAGGGAACTAGACAATGTTCCAAGTAATCCCTACAGGCTGTAGGGTCCACACACAAGCACGTACAATCACTTTCACGTTCGGAGCGAGCGTTTTGACTGCGAGTGCGATGCCAGCGATGAGGCCGCCGCCGCCAACTGGGACGACAATCGCGTCGACATTCGGCACCTGAGTGAACAACGGACGTGGCGTTTACCGTGAGTACGGACAGCTACAAGGAGCCACTGCGTCGTCATCGTCAAGACGAACCTGGTTCAAGATCTCAATGCCCATTGTGCCAGCGCCAGCAATGATGTCTGGGTGGTCAAAGCCGTTAATGTACGCGAGGCCCTGTGTACAGGAGAGTCCACGAGTCAGTCCACGAGCCCCCTCTCTCTCTTTCACTATCTCTCAGTATGGTACACGGACGCACTTCGTCGCGAGCAAACTCGTCGGCTTTCTCGCGCGCTTCGAGAATGTGGGAGCCGTGCAGGATCACGCGTGCTCCGAGCTCCTGGCAGCTCGTGATCTTGGTCAGCGGCGCAATGTTGGGCATCACGCACGTCACAGGAATCCCCAGCAGTTTGCCGTGGTACGCGAGCGCGAGCGCGTGGTTGCCTGCAGCGTGCATATCGTCAGTCTCTCTCTCTCTGTTTCTCAGCCGTGTACCATTATACGCATACGCACCGGCGGATGCGGCGACGACGCCGACACGCTGTTGCTCGGGCGTGAGCTGCAGCAGCGCATTGCGGGCCCCGCGCTCTTTGAAGCTGTCGGTCGAGGAGCACGAGCCGCGTGTGAGCCACCCCACCTCCTCCAACCATCGTTTGGATTTAACTCTAAGACTGCGCACCTGCCCGTCATTTGACGGTAGTCTTTCTTGAGGAAGATCTCGTAGCCCATGCGCTTCGAGAGCGTCGGTGAGAGCTTGCAGGACGTGAACTGGATGCCGTCGCGGATGCGGAAGCTCGCAGTGCTCACGTCTTCAAACGACACGGACGGCTCTGGGACCATCACAAGTGCCTGCCACAGTTGGTTCATTTGCTCGCACTCGTCGTACTCTACACCCCATCCACACAAACGACACCAACAGATCCGAAAAGGTCCCACACGCACCATTGGCGCTGCTCGAGAACGCAGCGGTGAGCAGACGAGCGCTCGTGGGTCGGCGGACGCCAGCAGAGGTGACGCTCGAGGCGCGTGGCAACAGCAGCGACAGCATCGGAGAAGCAGAAATGTGAGTGCCGACGACTGGTGTCCTGTGGGCTAGTTGGGCTCCGATGGTTGTTTGGATGACGCGGTTGATTTGATGTTTTTTTGGTAAGTTGCAGTTCCCAAGTTGCGCGATGAGGGGAGGGACCTGAGTCACAGAAAGGGAAGTTGCGCAATGAAGGGTGTAACTTGAACTCGAGGCATTTCATTTCACTCACTCATTCAGTTTTCCCAGAGGCGGTGATGAAATGGCACATCTATCCTGCTGGTCAACTCGCTATTACAGCTATTGTACACCTGCGCAAGTATTTATTGCTCTTGTTGGTAAGCGCATCATTTATCTCCACACCTACATGTCGCTCACCGAGCCCAAGTACCTGTTCACGTGCGCTGCGAGCGCGATTTCTTCGTCCGACTCGCCTAGCGCGGGACCCTTGCCGCCGAGGTCGCGTGGGATGTTGTCCGAGTCAATGAGCGTCTCGAGTTCGCGCAGAATCGCACTGCCCTTGAGCATGTGAACCTAGTCACACAAGAAAGAGTGTGAGCAATGATAGCCTCACAGGCGGGCCAGACCGTCCTCAATTCATCCACGCACGCACCTTCTCGCGCGTCACAGGGTCGATCATGGGCTTCACCATGCGCCAAATCATGTTGAACCAGCCGGGGATGTTGATGATAAAGATGTGCGCGCTCCGCTCTGGGTAGTGCGCGCCTGTGAACGCTGACGCGCGCTTGATAAAGTCCAGGACTTCGCCGCCGAGGTCGTACATGCCAATGCCCGAGACGTCGAGGACCGTGAGCGACCGGCCCGTGTCGGTCGGCTCAATCACGCGCCAGAGGTACTCGGTGATGTACATGTAGTGCCGCAAGAGGTCGTCGATCGACAAGCCTTCGCGCTTGAGCGCAGCGAGGTCGATCTTGCCTGGCCGCTCGTAGTACACTGGCTGCCCCGCTTTCGAGCGCCCGTGAAAGTACTGCGGGTAGTGCTGCTTGATCGTCGCGAACGTCGGGTGCGGCGTCACGAGGATGTTGTCGATCCGGTTCTCTTGGCGCCACTGCAGCGTGTGCTGATACCGCTGTCGACCCTTCTCTTCATCACCCTTCTCTGCAGCGATGAACCGCGCTGAGAACGGGAGCGGACCGCCCGAAATCTTGGCGTCTGCGACGTCGCCGTCCTCTGCTGATTCGACGCCACTTGACGTCGAGATCGTCGACGCGTCCTCTTCTGTGCTCCGAGAGAGCTCCTTGACCTCTTGGTCCAGCTCGACGACTTCAATGTGGTCGACGCGGAGGTAAAAGACGAGGTCGTCGCTCCTGTGCGCCGCTGTCGCAGCTGCACGGTCGATCGTCTTGGCTGCGAGCTGTGCTGACGCGATAGACTGTTCACTCTGCTCCATCTGCGCGAGTCCAAACTGCGCAATCTGGGAGACTGAGAGGAGGACGCCGAGCACAATCGTGATTTTCATGAGCTCTTCGAACGGCGATGCGCAGTAGAATGCGATCAAGACGCTCAAGAGGAAGAGTCCGCCGAGTGCGCCTGGGAACACGACAACAAACACCGACGGCTGGTTCACGAGTAGCGGCTGAGCCGTCGATGGCTGCGGCGAGAGCAAGAGTGGGGGCTGCCGCACACACCGGAACCGGACTGCGACATGAACCACCACACGCACACATGAGAACGAGACCAAGCATAGCCCCTATTTCAGTCGCCAGCTACGGCCTTGACACACGCACGCACCGTGGACTCTGGAAGTCGTGACAACAGTCGGCCGCGCTTCTTGGCTGCGAGGCGGCGTGGTGAGCACGAGCTCCTTCTCGTCGACAAGCAGCCGCGTGACGTCGCTGCCGAGCATGTGGTGCGGAATGTGGAGCTCTTCGCCGTCGCTCAGCACGAGGATGCAAAAGTCCCGCTTCCGGAACGCGCCGAGCTTTACTTCGCTCGAGAGCTCCACTTGCCGCTTCACCACGCGCTCGGTCGTGGTCTGGGGCGAGAAGTCGGTCGTTGACGCGACACTGATGACCAGCACTTTCGGGGCGTCCTGCGTCTGCGCCGCCAGCCACCGTCCCATCCAGTCAGTCAACACAACAAGCAGCGGTGTCTCACCACAGCAGCAGACCGCACCGTTGCGTGTTCATCACTGTCGACTGCGTCCTCCGACGTCGCGGGCTCCTGTGGCACGTCCTGGAAGTTGCTGCAGCACACGCCAGCCACACAAGGCGTCAGACGACAGATGCGTAACACGCCTACTGCTCGCCTTGGCGTCAACACACACACCTGGACGCAGCAGCGATGAACGTCTGCATGGCTTCGAGCGACCACATGGGCGCGAACGCGACGGCTTTCGCGGTTTGCAGGGCGTAGTTGAGCACATTCACCCAGCTCTGCGCGTACGCGAGCGAGTCGGCGCGCAGAAAGAGCAGCAGCGACTTGCGCTTCTGCTCCGCACATACGCACCAGTCGCGCGTCAGTTCCGCTGTCCAATTCCCCCACAGCGTCCGCTCTCCAGAACGCCCGTCACATACAAGCAACAGGACGTGCGTACCGAAAGCACCGCGCAAAAGTACGCAGTCGCGTTCGCTTCGATTGCTCCATACGGCGCGTCTTCTGGCGCGACGAGCTTCGCGTAGCCCATGTCTGCGAGCGGGACCTGGATCCCAAGCATTCGCTAGTGAGTCATCGAGGAGATCGCCCACGACGCGTACTCTCCTGTGTGCCACGCACGCAACAACAACAACAACGACGACGCACCTGACCGCGCTCTTTGCCAAAGAGCTCAAAGTCCTCCGTCTTTCGGTAGTAGTGCAGACTGCGCGTCGAGAGCACGAAGAGGCGCTTGGCCCACCCTCCGCGCACGGCGCCGTCGCGGCGTTTGTCGAGCATCCCAGACGCGAGCACACCGAGGTGTGTGCCTGGGAAGAGCCCTGGCAGCGACACAGTGCGGTAGCTCTGCATGGTGCGCTGCGAGAGCGCGCCGGAGCTCGAGCTCAGGTGGCTGAGGCGCGACGACGGCGCGGAGCTGACTGTGGAGGCCGAGAGCGCCTCTTCCGGCGTCGAGAGCCCCGAGCTCGCTGGCAGCGATGCTGAGGACGACGTGGACGAGAGCGGCGGCACGGTCCTGCTCATGCTAATGACACGAGTGTGCGGCGTGTGTATGTGAGTGGGGGAGGAGGACAGTAATGGAGGCAACTGGGCGATGGGATCGGCGAGCAACTGTGTGGCGTGACGACTGCTGCGCGCGACGGACTGCAATACGCGGCAAACAAGCACACGATTGCCTGATAAAGTACCAAGAGAGGTAAAATAAAGCCAATGTAGCGTGCATGATGATACAGAGGTGAAAGACGTGTGAATGTCGGTGATTGGATGGAAAATCAATTAATAACGATGTGGATTCGTTGAAAATGATGGCAATTGGAAATATAAAGGGGGTTTTATTTTGTGTGTTTGTGCATGATCATTTTGACGCTCACTGTACTTTTCGTCCTGATAGCTGGAGTTGCAAGTGCTTGATTTCGAGCATGATGAAATCCAGGTGAGGAGTGTTTGTCCTCGAAGGATCTCGAACGGTTTCAGCATTTTAGCCAACCCCGTTTTGTTTCGCCTCGCACCCACAGTGTACAATTTGTTGCTGATTTCTATTCTCACATGTCACATTTTTCTTATTCCTAGCTTTTAGACCCCTTTTCCCATAAAATTATGGTTGTGTCCAACGACCAAAACTGCGCTGCGCTCACGGCTTTTCTCTCCTTCTTCCGACCCTTTTCAACCTGCTGTCATTCTCGGTTTAGAACTTCGCAAGAGAAAGCTCCAGACCACAACAACAACAATAACGACCAAGACGACAATGGCGAGCTCAACCCTGGCGCCCGTGAAGATCTGCTTCAACGGCGAGATCCACCGCTTCCACATGAACATGGAGCTCGGCTTCGCGACGCTCCACGAGCTCTTCTGCGCCACGTTCCCACTGGACAGCGAGGCGTTCGCGATCCAGTACACGGACGTGGATGGTGACATCGTCACGGTCGCGAACGATGCCGAGTTCACGGCTGCGTGGGAGTCGTTCCGTCTCGCAGACGGCTCGTTCCGCACAGTGCGCTTCACAGCGGTGACGCGCTCGAAGACTGCGGCGTTCCAGGAGACGGTCGCAGACCCGATTTTGAAGGCGCTCGAGAAGCTCGTTGCGACGCTGACGGCTGCGATGGAGAAGGTCAAGCACGAGGACTGGAAGCGCCGTGCGCACTCTGGCGTGCAGTACACGAACGAAGCGCTGCAGAGTGCTGCGAAGGACGCGCGCGAGTCGCTGCACTCGGCGCACCAATCGCTCCAGGAGATTCCGTTTGACCAGATGCTCAAGGACACGACGGAGAGCATCAAGGCGGCCGCAGAAGGCATCAGTGTGTTTGCGAAAGAGGTTGTGGCGGAAGCGAAGAAGGAGAAGATGGTGCAGGACGCGGCCGAGGGGCTCAAGACTGCAGCAGTGAGCGCGAGCGCGTTCGCGGCGAACGCTGTGGAGGAGCTCAAGAAGGAGAAGATGGTCCAGGACGCGGCTGAGGGCTTGAAGATTGCGGCCGAGAACGTGGCGGAGTTTGCCAAGGACGCGGTGGCGGAGATCAAGAAGATGGAGATTTCGCAGCACGCGATGGCGTTTGTCGCGACGCCGGCAGCCGTGTACCCGAGCTCTGGCGCTGCGGTCGCGACGGAGGCGCCGGTGGCGGCGGACAGCGACTGGGAGCAGGTTGCAGAGGAAGCGACGGTTGCGGCCCCCGCTGTGGCTGAAGAGGAGGTGCAGCAGGAGGAGATGGAAGAGGAAGAGGCGGAGATTGTCGAGGTGTCGGAGGAGGAGAAGAAGTGGGCGGCGCAGCTCGCGACCATCCGCGACATCTTCCCGGACGCGGAAACGACGTGGGCGGTCGAGCGTCTGGAGCGTGAGGGCGGCAACGTCGAGCTCGTGCTGAACGCGCTCATGGAGGAGATGTAAGCAGTCTCCTGAAGCGGCGCGCTTCTCCTGAGCTCTCTCTCTCACACCAGTTGCTTTTCTGAAAAAACTGTGAGGCGCTCATACCAGCTCAAGTCATTTGAATGCATTTTACTTATCTTCTGTATTCGCTCGAACTGTACTATTATTCGATTGTGCAGTGCTGTAAGTTGTTTGTTGTCACTCGCAGACTGAGCGGATGTCGAAGCCGACCGAGAAGTCGCGGTCGCTGGTCGCGTCTCCTCCTGTTCGTGGGCGGCCGAAGCGCGGAGTGAGCAACTCTGGGCGGAGGCAGCTCGCGCGCCCAGAAGCTGGCGCGATGACCGCGAGGTCTGAGCGGTGTCCCTGCCGCTCGGCTGCGCGGTGCTTCTTCTTCGCCTCGACGAGCTTCTTGATCGTCGCGTCCCGGCGCCACGAGTCCGTGAGCGTCTTGCGCACCTCGGCGCGGTCGCGGGTCTGCGTCTGCTCGATGCAGTCCATCTCGTCCCGCAGGCGCCGCAAGAAGATGCTGTCGTCCTGGAGACTCCGCTGCCGGTCGCTCGCGCGCTCCTGCTCCTTGCCGCTAATCTGCGCGAGCAGCTGGGCTTTCAGCTCTTGTTTCGTGCGCGCGCGGTAGCTCGCGTCCTCGTACCCCAGCCGCGTTTGCTCGCTGTCGCAGTAGAACGAGCTCGCCGACGGGTCGATCCCTTTCTGCTCGTGCTTGTCGCTGAACCGCGCACTGCGCTGGTGGTCCATCTGCACGCGCAGCTGGCGCTGCATGTCCACCGCATTCTGACGCCGCGTCCTCGTCTCGAGGGCGATTGCGTCGACGTCCCGCTGCTGCTGCAGCTGGGTCTCAAGCGCGTACTTTGCTTCCAGGTCCACTTCATCAGCGAGGCTCGAGACGTGGCGTTTGAACGCTGACTCTATCACGACGCCGTTGCGGTGGTGGTGGTCTGGACGGCTACTGCTGCTGCTTGGCGAGTGCGGCAGCAAGTCGAGCATCTCGAGCTCCTCTTGGAGGCTCAGTGCAGCGTCCAAGACCTTGGCCGAGATCACATTCTCCGGGCTGCTCCGGTTCGTGAGGAGCGCCCCCATGCTCTCACTCGCGACCGTGAGCGGCTCGCCCTGTGCGTGTTCCTTGTCACTCCAGCGGTGGCTCTCGGTCGCAAAGTCCACAACGCACTCGCGCGGAATGTCAAATTCGCTGACGTGTCCGAACTGCGACGGCAGCGGCGAGCTGAGCGTCGACCGCGCGACGTCGTCGTCGAGCAGTGATCGTGGGACCTTCACAGGGTCAAACACCATCGCAACAACCCGGTTCTTGGCCACGAGCCGTCCAAAGTTGAACGCGATCGAGAGCCGCGCCCCTGAGCCCGCGAGCTCGCCGATGCGCTGCAGTAAATCGCGCACGCCGCTGAACACGACGTCTTTCGTGAGCGTGCGTGAGAACTTGATAGCGATCTTGGTGAAGTTGATCTCTTCAAGCGGTCCGAGCATACTGGGAGCGACAGGCGCCTTCCGGTGCTGCAGCCCATACGTCTTGGCGAATGTGTCAGAGAGTACGAACACGGGCCGCCGCTTCGTTTCGTGGTGCGAGTTTGTGCACGTTTCCCACGCGATGGACGCGAACGTCGCGATGTGGACACCCTGCGGTCATTGACCAATCAATGGGTGAGAGACAGAGAGGATCCAACCAGACGCTTAGGGAGCCTCTGTCTCTTTTCCACTCCCTTTGAGTACGCAACGCACCTTGCCGACGTCGAACCGCGAGGAGATCCAGTCGTTGAACGCTCGCCAGATCTCCTCGAGGGTCTCGCGCTTCTTGTCGACAGCTGCGCACTTGGTCCGCGTCAGTCGCACACTGCAGTCGTGCAAGAGGTGCTTGAGCGTGTAGAGCGACATAATGGACACGGGGCTTCCTCCGACAGACAGACAGACAGACACTGCCTGCGCTGCTCAATGCACGAATGAGTCGGGAGGAATCGACGACCTATTTTTAGACCTTTGAACTCTCAGGGTCGCTTGGACTCTCACACAGGACGACAACGAGCACATACAGACATCAACATGCCCAGAGACAAGTGGAAGGAAGGAAGGAAAAGACGAATGCATACTTTACATCACACATACACTCTCGAGGGCGGCACTAGCCACTCGATGGGCCTTGTTGTTCAGCCTAGCGACGTGCACACGTCCACACGCGAGTGGTTAAATACGAGGCTGGCGGACGGACAAGCGCGTTCTTGAGTCTTGCTTGAGAGGAGGACAGCCCGCCACCCCTCCATCTCTCTCTTCTCGCTCTCTCGCGTGCTCCAACACACACTTGCTGTTCGTCGCTCGGGTTCCCGCCCGTCACGTCGAGCTGCTGCTGTCGACCAAAGTCGTGAGTCGCCGCGACATGGCGATCTCGGAGCACTCCATCATCATCCGGTAGATGCGCCTCTCGCTGCAGCCAGCGTCTGTGAGCATCGTCACGCGCTCGAGCGGCTTGAGCCAGCGCACTTTACGGCGGCGTGACAGCCGCTGCAGCTTGCGCTGTACCGGCTTTCGGTCGGTCGCAGTCGCGTCGCTGGGTCCCGCTGCACTCGCGCACTCGTGGTCTCCGTCTTCGTCGTCCGTGGCGCCGCAGACGTCGTCCAGCGACGAGCTCCAGATGCACTTGGGCCTGCGCGCGAGCCCGACAGACGGGCCACCGCGCTTGGGGATTGCGCTCCCGCCGATGCCCACGCCGAACTCGTACACTGTGATTGTCGACCAGCGCACACGCTTCTGGACCGTCATTGTGGGAGGCGCTGGAGTGGAAGAAGTGTGTGTGTGTGTGTGTCGAGTTGTTCTTGTCGGTTCGTGCTCTCAACGCGCCGTGTTGCCAATGGGCGGCGGCAGGCGAGGTGAACCGGCCAGAAAAGAATAGCGGCGGCGCACTCCCATCCCTTCTTGTCAGCCAGCCAGCCAGTCGGCGGGCAGCAGCCGCCCAGAAGGAGTCGCAATAGCGAGCGAGCGAGGGAGCGACACTGCTAAGAAAGCCGAGGTGGGGGTTTGAAACGTCGTGGGCGTTTGCCGATTCAATACACTGCACAGTCGTTCTCAACGACGTCGTCCCGCCTGAAACCCACAACCCCAGCCGTGGGAATAAAAACCAAGCGCGCGCCAAAACATGCTCGTTGATGTCGTCGTCGTTGTTGTGATGCGAGCTCTCTTTCTTTTCTTCCTCTCAACGTCCATGCGACAGCGCTCACTCTATCTGCACGCGCTTTACCAGCGCAACTATGACGCAGTGGATAGCGGCGGCGGTGATGACGCGCAGCGAAGGAGAAAACGGTTCGAGCGCGTGCTCAAACCGCCACTTCCTCGGCTGGTGCTGCGTGCCGCCCCTTCCAGGACTTCGACAAAGGCGGCGTCACTGCTGGCATATGGGCTGGCAGTCGCTGGCGCTGCGTCACTCGCTAGCACTACAACGTCGGCGACAAACAAGTCAGCGCGCAGCTTTGCGAACGAGCACACGCGCACGCGCGCTGACACGACGAGGTCATCGCGGATAAAGTCCTCGATCGGCTCGCTGAAGTGGATCTGGAGACGCACGACAGCGCCGAGCGCCACGTCGGCCGCTGACGAGCGGATCGTCGCCGCGTCCGCTGTGCACACGACGACCTGTGGCCACGCGTCGTCTGAAAAGATGGGAGCGGCGGAGGATGTCCACACACACGCCTCAGCAGCTGCCTCGGCTTGCGTTGGCTCTACGCAGTACATGACCTCGAATAGTACGCACCGCCGAGCAGGAACTGCACTTTCATGCGGTCGATGGTGTGGTCGCGGCCAAAACCGGCCACATCGATGGGGAGGAAGCCCTCGCAGCGCAAACTCCTGTGCTTGGACGCCGATACAAAGGGTTCGTGAGCCGTCTCACTACCACTTCATAATGTGGTCTTTCATGGCCGGGTCCGTACTTGTCCGCGCCACGAGCGAGCAGATACTTGACGATCTCGTGGCGTCCAAAGAAGCTCGCGACGTACAGAGCTGTCCGCTGTAGTTTACGCGTCCACCCCATGAGAGACAGAGACAAAGGTGAGTGGTGGCTCAATCAGATTGAAGTGGTCCTTGGTGTACCTTTCTGTTGCCCTGATTCCCGCCAGTGCACTCTCACTTGTCAATCAAACCGGCGTAGACACGGGATGGCGCACCATACAACAGGGCTGTTCAAGGAACGCACGTACAAACACCTGACGAGCTCCAAGCGCGCGATTCAGCGAAATCACACACGCGAACAACCATAAGTCAGGCGAACCGCGCACAGCCACAACAAACCGCTTTAGTGACTGACTCAAGACAGTGATTTCTCTCCGCGCAGTTCGTGCCTCGAGGCTCTATCCACAAGCATGTATTTTCGAAAGCCACAAGACGCTACAGGAACGCACTGTACCTTGACGACTGCTACGTGCGGGTGGCGCAGCACGACCGCCTCGACTGTGGCACGGCGGTTCTCCCGGATCGCTTCGAAGAGCTCCTCGAGCTGCTCGCGTAGGGGCGGCGATTCTGCAGCGGCAAGACGAAAGCGTGCACCGTATACGCGACTCCACCATGCAATATTGCGCGACGCGAGCGCTGGGACTCGAGAGGCGCCGCTGCCGTCGTCAGCGTCCGGCTTCCGAGATGGCTCCTGCTGGCGATGGTCCATCAAACTCAGTCGTCCTTTCAAAGATTAAAAATGCATTTTTCTCAAATGGCTGCGTCCTTTCAAATAGTAAAAATATTTTTCTCGAATGGACACATACCGGTATTTTTTCAGCAAGCAGTCCCGGTTTTGTGCGCAACCGCACTTTAGCCTTTCACTGACAAAAAGCGACATCAGGCAAAATGAATACAGAAGGATACCCACTATTTTGTTGTCCCAAATCTTTTATCGCAAAAACACTTGCATTCAGTATGTTTTTTGACGGAATCCACAAATCACGCAACAACCACACGAAAACGGACACAGAACACCCCAATTTATGGTATATGCTGTCCTGATTGGCCTCTTTCCTATGGTTTCCCGTTGATCCACCAATCAGAATGCAGCAAAAGGCACATTAATCAAAAGAGCATGCCCATACGAGCAGAATGCAGTTCTTCTTTGCCCAATCGGCGTAAT
>JAASGD010000983.1:0-14254 GCA_023334115.1 Globisporangium megalacanthum | reverse complement strand
TGTCGATAGAACTCCAATCGACGCGCAAACGCACCACGTGCTCGTAGAACTTGACAATACGCGGCTTCCCGTGGTTGTTGACGATGAGGATGCCCTTGATCATCGCTGCCCTCCCGCGCCGCGCTCGCCTTCCTGCCGCGCGTGGTGACCTCCGCTTCGGGGTGGAAGTGTGGATGTGTGTGTGGGAAAGTAAGATTTTCGAAAAAAATGTCATTTTCTACAAACTGTGAGAGTTTACCGAGATTTCCTCGAACCGTCATCCCTTTATTTCTTCATTATAGCGAGACACAGACAGGAGGCATGGACAACGAGCAGCTCACTGATGGTGGCGCAGCAATGCCGTCGCCACTCGACACGCCGACGGTCTCGGGCGAAGACGATGACTACCGCTCCGAGACGTCGTCGGAGACCCACGACCACGGCTACGGCAGTAGCGGTGAGTTCGTGGGCGTCAAGCGCTACCGTCCACCGCCCGCTGCCTCTTCGTATTCGAACCACCGGGACCTCTCGCTCCGGCTGCGGCGTGCGGCGCTCGGCGTCAGTGGTTCCGAGATCAGCAGCGGTGGCTTTAGCGGTCTGAATGCGTTCGCCGAAGGCCTCGTCGGTGCCGACGTCGTGCTGTGTGTCGCTGGTGGCAAGAAGCGCGATGGTCCGCGGCGCTTCTACGCGCACCGTTTCATGCTCGCAGCGAGCTCCGAGCCGTTCCGCGCGATGCTCACAGGTCGCATGCGGGAGGCCAGCGAGCGCGACGTGCAGATCCGCAGCGTCGAGCCGTCTGTCGTCGAGAAGATGCTGTTGTTCATCTACACAGGCGGTGCGTTTCCCATCCATGGTGACGTGTGTGGAGTGATAGATACATTGTAGCCGACTCACACGATCCCATTCTCAGACGTGACGGTGGACTTGGAGAGCGTCGTGGGGCTCTTGATCGCCGCCGAAATGTACGAGCTCGAAGCGCTGCGGGAGATCTGCAAGAGCTTTGTCCTCTACCACGCCCACGAAGTGTTCCGCGACCCGCAGATCGTCGAGCTGCCCGAGAAACTGCTGCTTGAGGTGTGTGCGTATACATTGTTCCAGTGTGTGTGGGTGACTGGTGTGGGGCTGAGAGCCGGTGCTGCGCTGCAGATCATTGAGCACAACGAGCTACAGATCCGCGAGCTTCCGCTCTTGGAAGCGCTCGTGAGCTGGGGCCACGCGCGCGTGAACAGCGCCGACAGTACGCCGATCGTTGACATCTTGAGCGACGTGATGGAACACGTGCGCTTCGGCACCATGAGCGTGAGCGACCTGTACGGGAAAGTGCGGCCGCTGGTGCGGGACGGCATTGTCCGCGAGAATCTGCTCACAGAAGCGCTCTTTCACCACCTCAAGTGGGGCACCCCGTCCGGCCGCGCGTCGCAGCGCATGAAGCCCCGGGCGTTGGCAGCTGCGTTGCGGAAGCGGAAGCGCGTCTCGTTCATCCAGCACGTGTCGTTTCACGACGACCACGCGACCACCGACGAGTGAGCGAGGGACCACACACAACAGTAATGGCACCGTGACAAACAAGCATCTTTATACTATGGCGTATGGGGCGAAGCGAGGGCGACAGCTGACCCGCTCGACAGACACAGAAGACCTGCCAGCGATATAGCGACCCACAGACCCTCCCTGTCTGTCGACAGGTATCGCACGAGGCGTCTACTTGTCATCTTCTTCGTCGTCTTCGTCGTCTTCGTCGTCTTCATCGTCTTCGTAATCTTCATCGTCACCTTCACCTTCCCCTGGTCCGTCGACAATATCTTCTTCCTTCACCAGCCCCTTGGTCCACAGTTGCTTGCCTGCAGACGAGAGACGCAAACGCATAGACCGTCACGACACACGCGACGCGTCCAAGCACCCGCAGTAAGTGGACACTGCAGGAGAGAGACGCACCCGTGAGCTTTGCGATCGACTCATCCTTCAGCGTCGCCTTGGGCGCCGCCAGCATCTCCGCCTCAAACTTGGCGCGCCAGGCCGCAAACGACTCGACCGTGACCGCCGTACCTGCTCATCAGTACGCCATCAGGGCTCGAGTTCAGAGCCAAGCCGACTGGGAGGAGCCTCCTCCTCCACCACACATCACACGAGCTGATCGCACCGATAAAGTCACGCGACCGCTGCTCCGATGAACGCGCTTCCGCCTGCGTGTCGTCATTCAAACAACCGGTTACCATAGTGGCCACCATATCACTGATGACGCAAACACACACGTACCTTTTCGGCCTTGTCGGCCTCCTCTCGGTCGTCTTTCTTCTTCTTGATCTCCAAGCGCCGCAACATGTCTTGGTACTCGGATCCGTCCTGTTCACACACACACCCGACAATACCATGAGCGTACTATACTACAGCTGTAGCCAGCAGACAAGAGAGAAAGATCACTTCAGACAGCTTCTGTCACGCAGCACAACGTACGTTGCCCTTGTGGTTGTGCTCGACAAGGTACTCGCGGACCGCTTCGCACAGCGTAAAGACCATCGCCATGCCCACGTTCTCCTGGATCTGTTCCGTCAGCAGCGCCACGATCTCCTTGTGCTGCGTCTCGCTCAGCCCCTTGTCCAGCAGCACGTCGATCTGCAGTACGCAGCCCACGCCCCAAGAGATGAGGTCCGTCAGCAGGTCCTTTCGTCCCTCAGGTCTCCAGTATCGCAGCTCACCCTACCTTGGGCTCCACGTCCGGATACGTGGATGGAATCACGCACTTGAGCGTCAGCGCCACTGCACACATACGCACACTCCAGTTAGTTGGCTCTCTTAGGGTCAAAGGCGGGTGGGTGGGTGCCACACACGTACCGTGGTTGTTCTGCCCGTCCTGGTTCGGCACGATGTGCACCTGGTATGAGAGCGGCTCGTCCGTGAGCTCTGAGAGGGTGCAGCCACCCAGTAGTTGTCGCAATCACCGTCAGTTCGTCGCACAACGGACAGCACCACCGACGGGCAAGAAGAGGGCGACGATGACGCACTCTTGAACTCGTCACTGTAGATGGACTCGAGCGCCTCCACCTCCATCGCTTGCTCCTCCTTGTAGTCTGCGCACAGACACACAGAAAGAGCGCGTGAGTCCACACAGCCACACGTACCCCTCGCTCGCTTCAACACACGCACAGGCACGTCCACGGCACGGGCATTACCAGTCATCTTTGAGGTGAGCCTGGAATTGCGCTGTGAGTTGGCAATTTGAGCCTAATTGAGCAAAGTAGGTCCCCTCGTTTAGGGCAAAAACTCTTGCCATTGCCGCATTTCAGGCCAAGATGAGCACCATCAACGACGAGTACAAGCTCGCAAAGGAGGCGTTCGTGTCTGGGCTGCAGGGCACGACCGCGCGCGAGGTCTTTGCAGTCTTCGCGCTCGCTCCCGTGCGTTTCGTAGCGCGTTTCCACCCACCCTCTGCTTTGAGACACTGGTCTTACGCGCTGTCCTCACAGGGCACCCAATGGCTCTACTCGGAGCTCCTCCTCCTGCTCGAGGTCGCGGGAATGCGCGCTGTCGGCGTCGGCAACTTTGTACGTCAGCTGGAGGTCGATATGTGTGCATATGAACGCTGGGAAGAGCTGTGCTGACACCACGTGCTCGTACGCGAGTGCAGAGCCTCGCAGTGACGCTCGTCGTCGAGTTCCTGGTGCTGACTGTGCCGACAGCGCTCGCGTTCACCACGGCGGAGCTCGCGGTGCCGCTACTCGCAGGCGTGTACGCGACCGCGGGGGTGCTGAACCTGCTCTCGTGGAAGCACGCGCGCGAGTTCGTGAGCAAGCACTGCCGCAAAGAGAAGATGAACCAGCTGCTCGAGCGCGAGCTGCCGTTCCTCACGTGCTTCCGGGCTCAGATCATGCACTCGACGTGCGTCCAGCGTGCGGGAACGAGGGAACGATGAGCGCACTCTGACCCGCACTGGCGCTGCGTCTGCTGCAGGTGTTTTGCGATCCTCGCAGTGGACTTCACCGTGTTCCCACGGCGGTTCGCCAAGACCGAGACGTTCGGCTTCAGCGTCGTACGTGTACAGTATGTGCTGAGACCAAGCGTTCTGAGAGTGTGGCTCTGTGGCGGCTCACACTGTAGTCTCTCTCGTGGTCTGGTCTCTGGTAGATGGACATTGGCGTCGGCGCCTTCATCGTGTCGTCAGCGATCGTCTCGTCGTACGCTCGGGAGACTCGTCCGTCGTCGTCCGACTCGAAGCGGTGAGCACCCGGTTGCTTCCTGAATGGCTGACTGAGCGGCTGCCCTCACTCGACCTCACGGCGTCTGTACGGTCTTTGTCGCTGTGCCGATTGGTTCAGAGCTCCAGTTCGCCAACCGACTCGCACCTTTGGGCAGCGAGTGTACGCGTTCGTGCGGCCGATCGTGCTCGTTGCGATCCTCGGAACTGCCCGGTTCTTGACCGTGAAAGGTGTCAACTACCAGGTTGGACACTGCTCAGAGAGAGAGAGAGAGGTGAGGGGGTACTGATTGACTGACTCTCCGGATGTGGTGGCCACACACACACGCAGGAGCACGTGACCGAGTACGGAGTGCACTGGAACTTTTACTTTACGCTCGCAGGCGTGTACGTGGTCTACTCGCTGCTGCAGCTGGTCGGCAGCGCAGCCACGAGTCCAGTGGCAGCGATCTCGATGGTCGCAGGTACGCTTCGCAAGTCGCTTCAACTCGTGAACCTGGATACGCCTCCTTGTGGCCCTGTGGCACTGAGGTCTGAGCCTTTCCACGTACGTGCGCATGACGACCCAGCGTACCAAGTGTACTTGACGCAGTACGGCGGCGAAGACTTCATTCTGAACGCACCACGAGACACGCTCTTCAGCCAGAACCGCGAAGGGATCCTGAGTCTTGCAGGTGAGTAGCTAGCTCCCTGATGGTGGAGGATGAAGGGAGCCAGGAAGTTTGGCTCGACCTTGCTCTCGAAGGTCTGCTGACTTGGTCGCGTGGACGCTGTTCCTTGGATTGCACAGGCTACACGGCGCTGTACATGCTCGCAGTGTTCACTGGGCAGGTGATCTTCAGCTACATGGACAACAACGGCGGCAAGGCGATGCGCAACATCCGCTGGCTCACGCTCACGTTCGCGGCGAACACGCTGCTCCTTGTGGTCGCAACGTTCATCTCTGTCCGCCTCGTGGCTCGCCCATCACGCCGGATGGTACGCAGTCGTCATTCGCTGGCTCGTGGCACTCTGGTTGCGGTGTTGATCGCAGCCTCTTCATCTCATTCGTTGCATGCTAATGGACCTTCTGTACTCTACCAGATGAACCTGCCGTACGTGCTGTGGGTGATGGCGCAGTCGCTCTTCCTTCTTGGCGTGTACTGTGCGGTCCAAGTCGTCTGGTGCGCGCTTGCTTGGCACCGTATTGATCACGTTTCGAAGCAGCCCAGACGGACCAACTGACTGACTCGCTCACTCTCTCGTGTCGTTGTCGACAGCATGCTACCACGCACCCCCGTGCTGTACAAGGGCATGAGTCGCAATCAGTTGTTCGTCTTCATCGTGGTACGTCGAGTGCGCGCGTCTGTGAGCCACTGTTTCGATCGAGTGCACGCGTTCGTAGCGTGAATGAGCTGTCGGCCTCCCGAGCGCTCACTCACTCACTGCGTCCAAACAAACGCACAGGCGAACTTACTGACTGGCGCGACAAACTTGAGCATGCGCACGATCGAAGCGAGTCCATTCGCAGCGGCGTGCGTGCTGAGCGCGTACATGTTTGCGGTGTCTGCACTGGCGACTGTGCTGGAAGTCCGCGGCATGCGCATCAAGTTGTAAAACCTGCGTGTGGAATCTTGGACGACAGTCGTGTGGGGGTGCTTGCGTCCACGCATGTTGGACGAACAAAAGAGTCCATTGGTGGAGCCATCCGATACCAAAGCTCTCGGACATAAAAGAAGATGAAAAGTTGTCGACCGTTTTCGTCAATCAACTGATTTCGGAATTAGAAGGAGTGCTGCAGTACCCGTTCCCATGGATTGCCATTTCAACGGCTGCGCAACCGCCAGTCATTTGAAGCCTACTATTTGTATGAACAAGTCCAGTTTGTGATGCGCTTATTTTTGTTCCATTTTCTATTTTTGGCCAGTGAAAAACACATGGCTACCTCTGCATACCCACATCCAGTCAAACATGTGGTCGTCGTGACAGGTTGGTCGGGTGGGCGATGCTGGTCGTGCGCAAAGCGCGATGTCATCACGGCAGCACTTCTTGATCCACCGCCACCTTCGACGAAGCAAAGCACGACTGATTCCTCCTCACCCCACTTTTTCCTGTGCATACTCGACTATCGATGGCTCCGATCATAGCGACCGAAGGTGCGACCTCTCATCCATCCAATCTGCTGGAGTAAAATGAATCCACACGCTTGCGTTCCGGGGGTGCTGCTGGCGCCTGCCAAGCCATCGATCCACCAGCGCTTCATAGACGCGCACCGAGTGGATACAATGGAATGACTGGACACGAAGGGACCCTCACACTGCAATCAATTCTCTTCGCCCAACAATTCCAGGCGCGGAACTGCGTGAGCGCAAGAGCACGCCGCTCTCTACGACGCCTGCCACGACCAGCGCCAAGAAGGATGCGTTCACGTGGCAAGAGGTGGCCAAGCACAACACGGGCGCGAGCGCGTGGGTCATCATTCGCGGCGAAGTGTACGACGTGACGGAGTGGGCCGATAAGCACCCGGGCGGCCGCGAACTCATCCTGCTCCACTCGGGCCGCGAGTGCACAGACACGTTCGACTCGTACCACCCGTTCTCGAACCGTGCGGACAAGGTCCTCGCCAAGTACAAGATCGGGAAGCTCGTGGGCGAGTACGAGTTCCCAGTCTTCAAGCCCGACTCGGGCTTCTACAAAGAGTGCGCGCAGCGCGTGGGTGAGTACTTTAAGCAGAACAACCTCGACTCGAAAGCGGCGTTCGCAGGTCTCTGGCGCATGGTCTTTGTCTTCGCAGTCGCTGCGCTCGCGTACATGGGCATGAACGAGCTCCTTCCCGGCAACGTGTACGCGCAGTACGCGTGGGGCGTGGTCTTTGGGGTCTTCCAAGCGCTCCCGCTGCTCCACGTGATGCACGACTCGTCGCACGCCGCGTGCTCGAGCAGCCCAAAGCTGTGGCAAGTCATTGGCCGCGGCGCCATGGACTGGTTTGCGGGCGGCAGCATGATCTCGTGGCTCAACCAGCACGTCGTGGGGCACCACATCTACACGAACGTCGCCGGCGCGGACCCAGACCTGCCCGTGAACTTTGAGAGCGACGTGCGCCGCATTGTGCACCGTCAGGTACGTGAGTGTGGGTGGACGTAACAGAGTTAGAGTCAGGTGGCTGGAAGCCCACGACTGACGAACGAACGCCTGGCTACCTGGCTGGCTCTCTGGGTGTCTAGGTGCTCTTGCCGATCTACAAGTTCCAGCACATTTACCTCCCGCCGCTCTACGGCGTGCTCGGCCTCAAGTTCCGCATCCAAGACGTGTTCGAGACGTTCGTCGCGCTCACGAACGGCCCCGTGCGTGTGAACCCGCACCCTGTGTCGGACTGGGTCCAGATGATCCTCGCCAAGTCGTTCTGGGCGTTCTACCGCATCTACATCCCGCTCGCGTGGCTCCGCGTGCCGTCCGGGACGTTCTGGGGCGTCTTCTTCCTCGCTGAGTTCGTCACTGGCTGGTACTTGGCGTTCAACTTCCAAGTGAGCCACGTCTCGACTGAGTGCGACTACCCGTGTGGCGAAGCGCCGTCGGCCGAAGTCGGTGACGAGTGGGCGATCTCGCAGGTCAAGTCGTCGGTCGACTACTCGCACGACTCGGCGGTCATGACGTTCCTCTGTGGCGCACTCAACTACCAGACGACGCACCACCTCTTCCCCGGCGTCTCGCAGTACCACTACCCGGCCATCGCGCCCATCATCCGCGACGTGTGCAAGAAGTACGGGATCAAGTACAACGTGCTGCCGTCGTTCTCAGTGGCGCTCATGGCGCACTTCCGCCACCTCAAGCAGATGGGCGCGCTCGGCAAGCCCGTGGAGCTCCACATGGGTTAAGCGAAGCAGTAAGCGAAGCTCCGTGCTGCCTTCCAGCTGCAGTGGATCGCTCGTTACTCGTTATCGAGTCGGCTCGAGCGTGCGGCTTCCATTGCGTGTCATGATCTTCCAGGCTGCACACAAGCGCCGTGTCGGTCGCCATTCCGAGCGACGGGGTCGTTCGTTGCCAGTCGGAGCTCCCAGTTACCCAGTTGGTGACGCAACGGTGTGTGTGTGTGTCAGTCCTCCTTCTTTTGATAATCACAGCACCCATTTCCACTGTGTACACAGCTGTTCGCCTGCTCTTCGTAGATCTCCCCACGTCCGCTTGTAACGCGCCAGTCGAAACGCAGCGACAGTATGGCTCCACCACCTGCTCGACCGTGACGAGGTCCTGACAAGTGACCCACATCCCTGATCCAAGGTGAAAATCAGAGGTATTTTTTTCAGATATTTCCGAATTTGCGTCACTCAAACAACGAAGTCAAGCGACACGACACGACTGTGAGCGCAATGGACAACGAACTGCTCGACAGCCGCGTGCACTTCTCAGACGCCAGCGACCCGTGGAGCTCGTCGCGCCACGTCGCCGTGCTGCAGTCGCTCGACGCGGTGGAGCAGGTGCGTCTCGTCTCCGCCATCGTGCGGTACATTGTCTAAGAACGAACCCCTTCCCTCTTGCCACCCACGCTCACATCCACGCTCCCGGTTCGTCCTTCGCACACGCGTCACTTACCACGGTAGAAACTGGTAGCAGCGCTGCGCACAGCGGCCGCCGCCATGACCCACGTGGCACCGCGCGTGTCGGCCGACGAGAGCGCGAGCGCGGCCTTTAACCGCTCATCCACCGAGTTCCTGCAGCTCGTGCGCGAGATCCACGCCGAGCTCGCGGCGCACATCCACCTCGTCGCCGACTACCGCACGTTTGGCCGCAGCACGTACGGTGCAGAGAAGGACTTTGCGCTCAGCCGCGACAAAGTGGCGGTCGTGTCTGAGCAGCTCCAAAGCCTCTCGCGGTTCCTTGAAGAGCGCGTTGCACCAGAAGACAACTGAGCGGAGGACGGACGTTGTCGTCTCGGAAGACCACAGCTCGTCGTATTCGTAAAACGTATTCATTCACCAGGTCACTCTATAGAGTCTAATCAAGGCCGAGTTTAGTGACTGCTGCTGACCCAGAGAGCGACGTCCGGAAGCGCAGAAAGTGGCGCTGGAGCTCAGAGAGCAGCTGCTGTTCACGCTGCGCATCCATAGCGTCATAGTAGAAATCATCTGCGTCGTCTTCTGGGTCGTACTCGTGGGCAACGCCCTGCATCTGCAGCTCTGGCACAAAGTCCCGCATCGTGGTCTCGACCTCGAGCTCCAGCTCGTGCAGCTCGCAGGCGATTGCGTCATCTTGGTCACCAGCTGAGGACGGGCGACGCGCTGCCGACACGGACGCGTGGGGGCGACGCCAGCCGTTCTGGTAGAAGCGAAGCACGAGCAGCTTCCGATGGTCCTCGCTCTGGAGGAGCAGCTGCCCAAGGGACTTAGGCTCAAGGTTCGTTGGCCACACGCGCAGCGTCTCTTCTGCGATCGAGAAGAGCTGCCCCAAGTGCGCTGCTGCAGTCTGCAGTCCAAGGTTATGTGGGACGGTGAGTGTGTGTTTTCAACCACATGGACCATCACTCATGACCCGCACCTCAGTACAGCTCATAAGTACGAAATGGATCGCGATCGCGGCCCCGAACCACTTGAGTGACTGCGAGCGCTCCACGACGAGGACAAAGGCGAGTGGGACGAGAAGCTCAAACTCTTCAACCTGCGGGACAAGCAGTCAATCAGCGGAAGCGAACCCGGTCGTCCAGAGACCCAAGGAAACCCGCGCACCAATAGTCGCACGATCGCTGGCGTCGAGTTCATGAGCGTGCTCACAGACTGCGCTGCTTGCACAAACCGCGACGTCATGTGGGAGAAGGTCTCGAACTCACTGGAGAACTGCACTGCAGCGAAGCGCTCGTCCACGCTGATAGAAACAGCGCCGCGTCAGCTCTTCTCTCTCTCTCTCTCACTCTATCTCTCTCAAACAGAGATACGTACGCCTCCAGTGTCACTGCAGCACTCTTGACCCAGTCGACGAGGACCTTGCAGATGCTGGGCTACGTCGCACCCGTGCCAGAGTGTCAGACCTATAGAAGCGACTCATCGTATAAGACGGCCGATGTCACCACCTGCAGCGGTTCGCTCTGCAGCAGCGAGTGCACCAACTCGAGGCCTTCGTGCTGCAGCTGGACGTCGCTCGACTGGAGGGCCTCGATCGCGAGCGAGACGATTTCACTCGACTTGTCGACCCGGTACGCTAGGCTCAGGTAGAACGAGTCTGGCGTGATGAGCTGCCGCAGGATCTGCGAGTGACGATGCCACATTGTCAGCGGATCAAAGGAGCACTCAGGCCCTTAAAGCCCACTCCAGACTCGCAACAGAAGTAGCAACACCCACCACCTCAGGTCGCACCTGAGCGCCAAACACACGCAGCTCCTTCTCTGCGTGCCCGAGCATGAACGCGATCGCAGTGTGGGTCTCGTTGTGGCAGTTCGGGTTGCCCACCATCTGCTCCAAGAGCGCGTCGCGACACGCTTCCCACAGCGACGACGCCATGTTTAAGCACCGTGCAGAGCCAGCGAGTGTGCCGCACACGATCGCGAGCTCGCCCTCGCACCGACTGATCTCTTCCTTGTGCGCTCGTCCTCGTTGCGAGACGCGACAGAGAAGGCCGAGAATGACCTGTCGGTCAGCGTCGCTCACCATGCCGCCTCTTTGTCCTACTTGACTGCCGGCGCGAGTCGTAGTCGACTCAGTGCCAACTCGCAGCACTGTGAGAAGCACCGCCAGCCCGCTCGCTTGCTGGAACGCACGAAAGTACACGTGCGCATTCGCCGACACGAGGAAGATCTGGACACACGCGAGCTGCTCCGAGAGCGCAAAGAACCGCTTGCCTAGTCTCCCTGGCACTACGTGCGGCACCGTCGTTTTCTGCATCCATACGAGCACACGAGCGAGGAAGAGCGAGACATCGGCGCCGCACTCGCTCTCGAGCTCGCCGCTGAACGGAGCGAGTTGGAAGCGGCTCTGGAACCACTCAAGTAGCTTCTTCCGCCGGCACTTGGAAGCTGTCGTGGGGAACGAGCAGTGAGTTTCGACGTCCACAGTGTGTACACGACAGCGACCAAGGGCTTGCTCACGAGGCGAGCGACGGAGGGACTGTCGTACCTTCGTCCCAGTCCCGAAGTAGCGAGCTGCTCATTATCGATGCTGCAGTCGCTCTCTCGAGCCGCAGCCACAAGCAACCTTCACAAGGCGAGCTCGTTGGAGGCAATGTCGGCGACCGTTCTGTTGATAGTTTGCTTATCGTAATCGCACCAAAGGCGAACCAACGAAAACAACTCTCGGTCTGTTGATTGTATGTGCAGTTGCTTTGGTTCCTGAAGCTGTCGTCTGCTTCAGGGGCTCCTGGGCAACGCACACGCTCACCGCAACAGCGACACTTCATAACCAGCGAGCAGGATCCCGCCAGCCTCAAGCAGTGTGTCGTAGATCGGACTGAGTGTCGCTGTTGTCGATGTCGGCGACGACGACGATGACGCACTCACACGCTGAGCGTACGCATCGAGGCACTGGCTCACCTCCTTCCACGCCTCCTTCTCTGCGACCAGCGCCGTGCGTCGGTCTTTCAGACACGGGTACCCGAGCGGCACGTGCGTGGTCGACAGCGGCTCGGACGCACGGCCTTCAACGCCTGCGCTCTTGTCGAGCCACTCGACGTACTTGGCCGCGCTCCAGCGCTTCCGGTGGTGCGGCAGCTGCAGCGCCACAGGCGCGCGTGCAATCAAGTGGTGCCACACGTTCGTCGGGCGGATCTTGTCGACCGTCGCGTCCCGTAGCACTGCGCTGCTCTCGAGGAACACCATGTGTCGGAACGCGCGGAGCTCGTCGTACGGCGCTCCGAGCGTCTCGAGCGGCAGCAGCTGCGCGAGTCGGAGTTCGAGCTGCGCCATGTCGTGCGCAAGCCGGAGCTTCCCGCTCTCTTCGAGCGGCCGCAACAGCGCTGCGTGCCGGAGAAAGACTGAGATGAGACGCGCCACAAAGTCGCTCACACACCGACCAGCAAAGAGCGCGTTCGGCAGGCGCTTAATGTGCTCTTCGAGCACGACGTGGAACGCGCCAGCGAACTCGGACATGTATCGGGACCCGCTACTCTTCGCGCTTGCCGCCGACGTTGACGTTGCCGGCAGGTCGGCGAACGATTCGTCGTGCATCTTGGCAAAGATGCTCTCAAGCACCGCACACAGACCCTGCAAGTACGTGCCGAGGATCGCGTACTCGAGTTCGTGGATGAGTTTACGACACGGCTCCAGCTCCTGAGCGCACAGTGTCGTCAGCGCCTTCAACGACACTGCGTCGCTCGCGACAGCGCTGGCTGCTGACGTGACGCGTGTCGCGACGTCACTCAGCGCCTCGTCCAGCTGGTGCAGCACGGTGAGGAGGCTCACGTTGTGCGCCTGCGCAGGCGTGCGGCCGAGCGTCGGCGTCGTGCTCGTCGCGGCTTTGCCCGTGTTCGTGAGGCGCTTCACGTTCGCACAGAAGAGCGTGACAGCCCGTCGGAGCTGCTGCAGCGCCGCCTCGAGCAGCACTGGGTCCTGTCCTGCTTGGTCCACTTCCGAGAAGATCGTGCGTGCGAGCGTCTGCATGTCGCTCCGGCCTGGCGGCGACGTGTGGAAGCTCGCGCTCTGCGGGAACATGAGCTGGATCGGGTTCGCGAGGCGACGGTACGTGCGGTCCGTGAACGCGTCCAAGAGCGGCGCCATGGCGTCCAGCAGTTGCCCGCGCTCGGTGCGCGAGCTCGCGATCTCGACCAGCGCGTCTCGGCGGCCGGACGCTGGCTCGCGTGTCGTCGCAGCCATGGCGTCTACGAGCAGCTCAGCGTCAGTCCGAAGCGGGCTCGTCGCAGCCGAGAGCTCGTCCAATACACGCGTCGCCTCTTGGCGCATGCGCGGGTACGACGCAACAAGCACGAGCCGGAGCGCTGCGTGGTAGCCGAGCGTCGCGGTGAAGAGCTCGCGGACGATCGCGCAGCTGACTTCCCAGAACGTCGCGAA
This sequence comes from Globisporangium megalacanthum, assembly GCA_023334115.1. Taxonomy (NCBI): domain Eukaryota; phylum Oomycota; class Peronosporomycetes; order Pythiales; family Pythiaceae; genus Globisporangium; species Globisporangium megalacanthum. The sequence continues at coordinate 1,118 of JAASGD010000983.1, read as the reverse complement.
GAGCGTCGGCTCGTCTGGCGCGACCACTAGCTCGAGGTAGCTCTTGTTGCTGCCAGTCGTGTCTTGGAGCTTCACGAGCACGCGCTGCAGGTTCCACACTTGCAGCGCATGGACGCGGACGACTTCAAACACCTCTTGCACGGCTTTCCACACGTCGGCTTTCTGCACAGCGGCCTCGAGTGCACCACTGGTGCCGCCGCCGTTCTGTTGCATGGTTGTTGTTGTCATCTCCCGGCTCGCGAGCGCGTCCTCTGCAAGCGCACTGCTGCACTTGCGCTCAACGTCCTGGATCACGTCGTTCACAGCCGACTGGACGCTCTCCGACAGGTTCCCAAGGTACAAGAGAATCTGCAGCGCGTCGCCGACGTCGGCTTGGCTGAGCGTCTGCATCCCAGCACGCAGGCTCGCGCGCACGTCGCGACGGATATTCGCGCCGACGCGACGCACGCTCGGGAGTCCCATGCGCACGAGCGAGAGGTCGGCGAAGAGCGGGTCCGCTACGAGCGCTTCGATATCACGGATCGCGAGCGCGAGCGCCGCTAGCTCTCCTGCCAGCTCGCTGTTGCCGCCTATAGCGGCTATCGCGTGCTCAGAGCTAGCTGCACGCCCACGAGTCAAGCTGTGTGGGCCGGTGACAACACTCAGTGAGGACCCGAGCACGCGCTCGGAGAGCTGGTGGTACCGCAGCATGCGGCGCAGCAAGTCGGCGCACTTGTCCACGTTGCGGTGCTTGTGCAGACTCACGCGTAGGCTTCGGTGCTGCGCGGCCACAACGGCTTCTAGGTCCGTCGCAGCGAGCTGGAGCTGGCGCACGGACGCCTGCACGTCAGTGACGCGGCCCTGGAGCGCGTCTGCGGAGCCGGCGTGTTGCAATAGTGCGCTGTGGTTCGCGCCAATGTGCTCGGAAATCGCACGGTCGATGCGGCGCACAGCGTCGTCAAGGCGCAGCAAGAAGCGCTCCGAGTGGCTCGCGCCGCCAGGGCCAGAAGCATCAGCAGCAGCATCGGTGGTCGCACTCTGACGTTGCTGGGCGTCGCGAGCCACAACGTCGCTCGCGATAGCGCTAACGCTGCAGTCGGGGGCAAAGAACACGCCGAGCTGCGCTGTGCATGGGGAGA
>JAASGD010000982.1:0-14255 GCA_023334115.1 Globisporangium megalacanthum | reverse complement strand
TTGGAGCTCCAACATGTGAAAATTCCGCATGTTGCCAGATCCAACGTTGGGGTTTGGGGGGGTTAACCTGATGACAGGCGCGTTGCAAAGGATTGTCATACCGGACCAGAGTCCTGTTGTACGTGTACTACTCCGTTCCTGAAAAAGAGCACGATCCCACTTTTTAGATCGAAAGCCAGAAAATTGACTTAGTTTGAGTATGTGGCATGTGATTACGCCTGAAAGAATAAAAGCTCTGGTTAGGCGAGAGAAAGACTCAAATGTCATCCCTCCCAACGAGCCAAAATACATAGTGACATTAATCAAATGGTTGGTTGACGTTATTCTGAGCTTCGAAACCGACTATGGGGAAAAAGTCACTCTGAAAACACTAAAAGGAAAGGAGCTATTCGCTTGGGTATATCAATTGTCACATTAGCAAACTCACTGTAAATGGAAATGCTAGACCGTTCACAATGTTCTTGTCGGTGAAATATCTGGTTGTTCACAATGTTGTTGTCAGTAAAATTCCAATTCTTCCCTTTACAGTGAGCAACAAGGCCATCCAGTTGTGGGGGCTACAGATATACGAATCGCAACCTTGATACCGTAACGCCATCTCTTGACGCTGGAGAGCAGGGCAAGTCACCATGAAGGTGACTAGAAAAGCTGCACAACAGACGCCAGCTGCGCATATTAATAAACGATGTAGTGTTCTGAGACGTGAGCGTCGTTCATGTTCTAGATAGTCTAGGTGCCTCGAGCATGGTCTACTGACCGGGCTACGCTCGGTGTACATTCGTCAGGCAAACGTTGGGCTCGGGTTCGTAAAGCTGTCGCAGCTCCTCGTGGAGATGCAGGGCGCCCACGCGTGGCAGATGCCGCACATCCACTACCTTACTGTTCAAGAAATCGCTCGGTCACAGGCAGTGCAGATCGCACAGAAGCGGCTCACTTTGGACGCGACAAGGAACTGATCCAGAGCTTTCTGAACTTTTAACTTGGCGGGTCTTCGTTTGCGACAGCAAAGTACGCGCACAGCGACGTCGGCTCGCTCTTGGTCGACGTGCAGCGCCTCCTCCGTCCACTCGGACTCCAGTTGACGAACAAAACGTCCACAGCGTCGAACGACAGCGTGCAGCAGCGAGCACTCCAGCTTCGTGTCCCTCAGCACCGCAAAGTGCTGCAATACAAACTGTGGTGCGCCAGATTAAGCGACACATCAAGTTATAGGCGCTTGCCGATTGGAAGGCAGCGCCAGCTCAAGATCGTTTAGTTCCAGCCCAAGGACAACTCCGCAGCGCGTTCATGAACCGTGGCGGCGGCCTCAGCGACGCCGAATTCCGGTTCGCCATCCGCACACAGATTTACCTCGTGTGCGCACGCAGTGCTCAAGAGTATGCGCCTGCTGCGGACTCCCGTTTGCAGTGTACCAGGCTACACGCACGCGGAGACTCTGCCGCACATACCCAATCACACCAAAGGCAGTGAGGAGATCGTACGAGGGGGGCATGACAACGTGCTCGCTCTGGTCAGGATGAGATTGAGGAGTTGGCCAAGCGCTCGCGAGGGGCACTATCGACGAGCTACGAGAAGCAGGTCTATGGCTACGCCAGCACCGATCTACGCCCCGATATCCAGCTATTTGACCGATCGTCGCGGACTGCGGTGATCAGCGAGGTCGCCGTCGCATTCGAGGAACACACTGACGACGACCACGGCAGCTCGAATCTTGTGTTCGCGCACGATGTCAAGGTGCACAAGTACGCGCGATTTGCTCGCCACCTCGAGCGCCAATGTTGAAGCATCAGGCTCTCAGCGGTCGGGATTCTGTCGCTCGGCACGTCTCACAAAGGAACAGCAAGGTGCTGACCGAGGCCCTCGGCATGCTAAAGTGTAGAGCCAACAAGCTCCTGCACAGCATCCACGACCGCCTATAAGGCGAGCCATCGTATTTGGCATCTACACGTTGATGGCGAGCGGATTCGCCGAGCGCGAGGAACATCCGGTCACCACCTTGTCCTCTACGAGCGTGTTATACGCTTTTAATCCAGTGCTGGCCAACTATGCAGGTGGCGAGTTTCACATACCGCTGGTCGGCGCTGCGTCACCCAGGGATATCTAGATCATTGCCAACATTGTTAAAACCAGCGCTATGGTTGTCGGCATAATCCTAAGCGCATATATTTCAACTGAGACAGTTATGCAACATCAGCGGTAGCTGAGCGCACATCGCTTTTCGCCGCGTTTTTGTAGTTGAACCTCGGGGATGGTGCAATGTGGCTAACGAAGGTTCACACGTTAGCGCTGGCGATGTTATCATTTGTTAATATACACTCTATCGTTCGGTGCGGGAATATATAAAAGTATTGCAGAGGCTTTGCTGGATACCGATGTCAACATTGGATCAGTCCGAAACGATATGTCTCTGCTGGCATTCGCCGCACAAAACAAACGTCAACCTCATCGGATAACTCTCGCGGGGCTGCCGCGACTGAACTTCATAAACGCATCTGGGCAAAGGCCGCGTTTCTTCTTCGACTGACGCGACCGTCTAAAAGCAACACTGCAACCTTTAGAACGAACTGTCGTTAACACGACGACGCATGGTATGCGCGCATCTTCAGTTGTCCATGAACATTATGATGAAGGCTGGCGATACGGAGTCGTCGTAGCGCACAAATCTACATGACAAGGAGTCGGCTTGGTATTCACAGTAGACAGTAGACACGCCGTTACCATGCTGTCATCGAAAGCTGGTGATGCGCTGTGAATATAAAAAACAATGCGACTTCAACACTTGTTGACACAGATCATTGTGGTACCCTCTAGACACGCCCAAACAATGAGGTCGACAAAGTTACTTTGAGCGGCCGATGAGGGCTCCTGTAAGTCATTCGATATGGCGGCATCAAAAGTTGCGTAAGTGATCCATATAGCTGGCGCGGAAGTGGACGCTCTGAATGGAGTGGATGAATTACATCATTGTGCAGCTCAACCTCGTTGTGCGGAATAAGATACCCATAGTGAATGGTCTGCATCATTTCCCATCATAGCCGTGCGGTGTGGGATATATTGCAGTGCTGCATCACGCAGACACCGTAGAGGAAGTACACGATAGAACAAGCTATTTACACTTTCACTCCCTGTGTTAGCAGATTGCGAGGGTGTCGTTCAAAGAGCAGACGGAAGTTACGCAAGTGGCATCGCCAGTCCAACTAGGATAAAGGATCACGCTCGCTGGGCGAAGTAACAGTGTTGTTCATGCTGATGCGTCGCTGCTTCGAGGTGGGTACGGCCCCACTAATATATCTGTGTGATTTTACACTATGAGATGTGATGGCCGACCCAGGGTGGATGCGCGCAAACAGAACTGCCAAGAACTGCGTGGAAAGTGAGTACCCAACATTATCGATAGGCGGGACGATAGCAAGTCGGCCGAATCGAGACACTTTGAGCTGCTTGAGTAGTGTGTTAAAATTCACACGCTCGATATTGACGGTCAGGATCAGCTACTGTATCGTACAATGCTGAAAAATAACTTCAGATTGTTGCGACCAGGCAATCCAGCGATTTATGCTGAAGGTCTGCCGAGCTTCGGTCAACATCACATATCATTTATAAGTTTAGAGCATATCACAATGGGTAGATAATTGTGCTTGTAAAACATATTACGGTTGAATGTTTTACCGTGGCATGAAGTTGAGAAGGTGTGGTAGCACGAATGTGGTATAGTAACCCTATCCCGAGCACAATCACAACAAACCAAAAATGTTAAACATTCCATTAGCTTTTGGAGGTATTTTATCAATGATTGTATTGCGAAATAAATGTTAAAAGAAAGTGTCTATTGTGACAAGCCAGAATCGGAAAGGGTAGGGATAGGGTAAAAATATACGTCGGGCTTGTCGTGCCACAGCCTCGACTGAAACACAGTCGCCAACCAAAAAATGACTGACATGCAGAGCACGATAGTGGCAGCAGCGAGCCTTGTACCCCAACATACACCCGTCCCGGCGCGAAGACGCCAGGAGCGAAGCGAAGTGCATCGACCTGAGCAGGCGAGCAAGCCGAAGGCGAAGCGCTTCAACTCGTTATTTTTTTGACCGCTGGAAGGGCGGTTATCCGACCCCTATACAAAAAGTCACGATTTATACTATCGATGATATCCGGCATATCAGGAAATCCGTATAAAAAGGGATGCTCTGGCTAGACACATCAGCTCTAGCCATGATAAAATGTAATGTATATAATGTAATGTATATAATGTAATGTATATAAGGAGTGAGATCCAATCAGACCACCAGTCGGACGGCTGTAACTACTCTGGATAGATTCCAGAGAACTCGTATCCTTCACTTACGCTGAGAGAATCAACCATGCGTATGCATGGGCTTCAAGTGATTTTATAGACGACGCTGTCTGTAAGAAACCACTGAAATCACATAAAATGCGAAAAAGTGCTCACGACGAATGTATCCATCTCGGTTTGCCTCCATGTCACTCCAAAACCAAAAATAACCATGCCGCACCGAAGCCAGGCTCCTCCAGCGCGATCACGCGTCCATCTCACATTTGACCAACAGGAACATCTAAAGCGGCGCAAGAGGCCGCACCCGTCTCACTCCCTTCAAGACTTGTGCTCGTGGGACAGAGATGAATTTGATCTCGAGCAGACTCTGGCAGTCAGCAGCGTCTGCAAGATCCTGTGCCGCCAAGTGCCCAAGGTCACCGACACTCGTACAAGAATGACGAGCCGTGACGTTACCTCGCTAGAGCTCCAGCAGGAGTTGATTCGCTGGGTTGATGAGTGCGAGGAACTTGGCATCAACAGCGACGCGATCAAGCTCAAAGGGTAGCTGATACGAGACGAACTCCTCGACGGAGATCTTGAACCAGACGTGCGAAGCCGGCTCGCAACCCTTTGCGTTTCCGACGGGTGGCTCAGTCATTTCAAGAGACGCCACCTTCTCAAGTTCCGCCGCCTACATGGCGAAGCGGGGTCCATTCGCCCGGCTGATGTCGCCACTGAACATATCGCCATCCAAGAGTACACCAGCACGTACGCATTGAAAGACACCTATAATATGGATGAGAGAGCGAACTTCGACTGCGTGGCGCCTGGAACAACAAATCGAAGGCGCGCATCCCGGGCATGAAAGTCTCGAAGACACGAATGACCATGGCAGTTGCCACGAACGCGGACGGTAGCAACAAGCTACCCCTCCTCTTCATTGGGCGCGCAAAGAAACCACGATGCTTTGGGAAGCGATCGGCATCAGACCTTGGTCTCCAGTACAACTTCAGCAAGAAGGCATGGATGAACTAGGCAATATTCGCAGTGCGGCTAGAGGACTTCGACGCTCGGATGCGCTCTGCGAATCGTAGCGTCCTGCTGCTCGTGGACAACGCGTCGCCACACAAGTTTGGCGGTACGTTATCTAACGTCGAGCTGCAGATGCTCCCGCCCAATACGACGGCCATACTACAGCCGCTCGACGCTGGCGTCGTTGCCGTGCTCAAGGCCCGGATCAAGAAGCGCCAGTCGAGGCGCCTCGTATCAGCTGCCGACATCTTGAAGCGTGCCGCTCAAGCATAGTCAGACGGCGAGTTCGACCTTGACCAAGTCGAAAAGCTATACAGCATCAACATTCTCCAAGCGATGGAGTGGAGCAAGGAGGTGTGGAGCGAGGTCACAAGCTCGACCGTGGCAAAGTGCTGGCGGCGGACGGGTATCCTTGCAGAAGGAGTCTTCGAGCTGACAGACGACCTGTATTCGCTACGCATCGACAGCGCAGAGCCTTCGAGAGTGTCACGGAAGCCCTTGAGTCTCATTTTGAATTAGCACCAAAACCTAATATCCTCTTGAAATCGCTAAAATCTCGACTTTCTTACAGACAGCGTTGTCTGTACTACAAAGCCAATGGCCTGTTGAGGTGGATCCCGTCCGGGAAGGTAGTGGATCCATCTACCTACCAGATCTGGAGTTTTTTATGTTACCAAAAACAGATGGTGTGATGGGCTACAAACTTACCAACGAGTACGAACTTCTGAAATGCGCGTCGTGCAAACAAAGCGTCATTATGGAATTCTCTGGATTCTATCCAGAGTAGTTACAGCCATCCGACTCGAGGTCAGATTGGGTCCCATCCCTTATACATTACATTTCGTCATCTATTTCGCAAAACAACCAATGGTAAATATACCTCCAAAATCGAATGGAATCTTTAATATTTTTGGCTTGTCGTGATTTCGCTCGGGTTAGGGTTACTATACCACATTCGTGCTACCACACCGCCTCAAAATCATGCACTGGTGTAAAATTCAACAGTAATATATTATACAAGCACAATTACCTACCCATTGTGATATGCTCTAATCTTATAAAAGATATGTGATGTTGACCGATGCTCGGGCCACCTTCAGCATAAATCACTTGATTGGAGCTTGCTCTTTAAAAAAGCGGCGTGAAAATGAATCGCTGTTGCGGAGACGTATTTGGCTAATCCAGCCTGGAGACTCCACCACAACAGAAGCTGATCTGAGATATGAACGCATGGCAAACTATATAGACTTGATACTCTAATCGTTATAACGACGCACGATGTACGAGATCGCGCACCAGATTCCGCTTGTGTTGCGAGCTGATCATGGGGCTAAACTGTGCGAGGCGTCTGATCGTCTTAATACAGCAGCGCTCCATCGCGGTCGGAACCGGTGGCGTCGGCATTTCCAGTGACGGTCACGTCGGTGTCACTGCGTAGCGACCCCGTCCCACAATCTAAATTGTCTCTCAGCGTTGTACGATAGCTGATCTTGACCATCATCGATATCGAGCATATTTCGGAACATTACTCGAGTTGCTCGAGGGTCTCGATTCAGCTGACTTCCGATCGTTTCGTGTATCGGTAGAGTTCGTTCCCACTGCCCTCGCAGTTCACGGTGGCTCTGTTGCAAGCATTCACCCTGAATCGGACATCACCTCTCATGTAGTAAGCTTACACAGATCTATGAGTGGGGGAAGTATCCACCTCGAATCAGCAACGCATCAACACGAACAATAATGTTACTTCGCTAAGCGAGCATGGCCATATTATCCTACTTGGATCAGCGATGCTACCTGCGTACCTGACATCAGCTCTTCGATCGACACCATCATGATTTGTTTACGCAGGGAGTGAAAGTGTGAATAGTTTGCCCTATCGTGTACATCCTCTACAGTGTCCGTGTGCTACAGGGCCCTGGCTCATTCCGCACAGCGCGACTGGGCTGCACAATGCCGCAACCCATTTTTTAACTATCTTATTTCGCACTAGGAGGCTGGGCTGAATAATGGTATAGACCATCCACTCCTTTTCGAAGCATCCACTTCCGCGCCATATACACAGATAACTTACAAAACTGTGGCCGCCGTACTGGATCACTTATGGGAGAGCTCATTGGTCGCTCAAAATATCTGCGTTGACCGCACCGCTTTGACGTTTCTGGAGGGTGCCACCATGATCTGCGCCAACTTTCGCCTTCGTCGCATGATTCATTTGTTCACCGCATGCCCCCATCTTTCGAATGACATCGTGATAGCGACTTGTATACCATTTATTGTGAACTGCCATCGATGCCTTGTCGTGTGGTCTTGTGCGCTATAATGACGCAGTATCTAACAACCTCCAAGATAACATTTTAACGGTAGCGCAGACACGTATATGACATGCTTCGTTGCGATAACGACTACTCTAGATATGATTTATTGCAGTGTTGCTTTATGATGGTCACCCTGGTCAAAAATGAAATGCGGCATTTGCCCAAATGTATCTCCGAATTTCATTCGCTCCCACGCCGCACGAGGGCTTCAATACCGTGTATGCGTATATTTTGTGCGTCTAATGCGAGTAGCGACAGCTTGTTTCTCACAGACCCATTGTAGACATCGCCGTTCAACAAGGTCGACCGCATTCAAATTTTTCTACTTCGAGCAGTGAACTATATAGTGTAGATTAACATGTCATAGCATCGCCTGCGCTGGCGTCAGTGCCTTCCTTCATCAACAGCACTATAACGGAGTTGCAATTACAAAAGGCGGCAAAAAGTGACGTGCGCTCAGCTGTCGATGTTGTTGTATTTCTGTAGCAGGTAAAAGGCATGCGCTCAGTATCATGTCGACAACCATAGTGCTGTGTTTGTTAAGATCTGACATCGCTTATACAAACCCATGCTGCCCAGTTGATATGTCACTATGTCTGTTCTTGCCTTTTCCCCGCTAGTATTGACGTCGCAGAGCGCGAGCCCAAAGATGGCTTCGGGTGGTTGTGTAGACCAACCCACGAGAGTGGTGAGGTTTTTATACGTTGTGGGCCTCCATATTAATACCGTATCGGATGGCATCGGCGACAATCTAGATAACGCTGGGCGACTTGGCGCCGACAAGCCGGCTGTGAAGCTAACGATCTGAATCACTGACCAGCTCTGGATGACAAATAAGCTCATAGACCAAAATGGGGTCACCGGATGTGCAACGCGCAAGACCGGCACCGACAGTAGATCACTCTCGAGGGCACTTAGTGTAGCTAGGACATGAAAGTCGCTCACATCCCAGAACACACCCGCGTTCTCGCCAAACGCCACTGGCGTCCGTCCAGCGACTTTTCCACTCACAGTCTAAGTTACTCGCGCTGCTATCCAGCATCAAGAGATGGTGTTACGGTATCGATGTTGCGATTTGTATATCCGTCGCGCGACTGCATGGTCTAGTTGCTGTCTGTGAAAGGTCATGTTCTTTCATTTACAGTGATCGTGCTAAAATGGCAATTGATATACAAAAAATCGCCCCTTGACTATTATTATTAAAATAGCACACCGATATTATTCCATAGAAAAGAAAACATCACCACAAGATGCATAGAATCCAGAGCTTCTCCGGGCACAGCACGGCATTGTTTGCCTCGCAGGGCAGAGATCGAAATGTCTAATAAAAAAGTGTAGTGAAGAATCCGAGGGAGCGTAGCCGAAGCCGACAGTGGGCTGCCAAGCGAAGCTCAGCGAAAGTCGCCCGCCATGATCAGCGTCGGCGGGCCCAACGACCGAGGTTTTCTGAGCGGAGGAGGCAACACTAACTCAAACACACAATCTAGTCTCCGAGCGCGAAGGCCCGGAGGGTCGAGAGCGCGAGACACTCGCACAGCATCTCCTTGGCTGCGGCATGAGGCCGTGCCTGTGTGTTTTGGTGCTTGTACTGACAGCACGACAAGTGGCTGCGGTAAGTTAGAATGGTGATTGTTTTAAGTTCGTTTGCTGCACTTCTACACAGTTGTCCTGTGACGTGTGTTCACCGGGTTGCTGTCTAGTTGAGACCGGTTGCTGGCAGTAGCTGGACGTTAAGCACCTTTTCTATACTTATAGGTGGCAGTTGAACGTGCCATTCGAGAAACCGCATCAACAAACGGAATGATGGTAATGCTTACTCTCCATTTGGACCATGTGACAGATACAGCACCACAAGGGCAGCCAGACCAGAACACCGAGGAATACAGAAACACGCAGCCCCACAAGTACACAAGGCCAGCAGCGCGTCAGTAGTAAATCCGACAACACGCAGTCACCGTCGTCAGCCAAGTATCGGCGCTCCACACATAGTTCACATACGTAAACTTGACAGCACTACCGTCTCACTCCCGCCGAATCACCGACAGCACACGCGACTGCCAACCGCCGTCACCTCCGCTCCTAACTTACACATACCCAGCCAGAATCCACCGCGGCATATTGATCGCCAGCACCATGGTCTTCAACTCTGCGCTTGTGTCCGTCGTGACCACCACGCTGTCGTTCTTGGCGTACTGCAAGGGATTTGGCGGCAAGAGCGTGGACGCAAACGAGTTCAGCTGGAGCTACCTCGAGCGCGAGGGCAAGGAGCAGGACGCGACCGACGCTGTCGTCTTCCTCCACGGCTTCAGTTCTTCGAAGGAGTCGTGGGTGCGCGCAGCGGGTGGTGTGGATCGGCGCTTCCAGATTCTGATCTCAGACCTTCCTGGCCAGGGTCGCACCACTCCTGCTGAGGCGAACTTCAACTACAGCGTGGACCAGCAAGTGCAGCGGCTGAACCACTTCCTCGAGACGACCGTCCCCGCCGACAAGAAGGTGCATCTCGTCGGGTGCTCCATGGGCGGCATGATCGCTGGCGTCTACGCGGCCAAGTACCCGGACCGTGTGCGCTCGCTCACCATGGTTTGTCCCGCCGGCATCTCCACGCGCAACAAGAGCGACGGACTGCGGATACTTGAGGACTCGGGCCGCAACCTGCTGCTTGCGCACACACCGGAGGACATCAATGAGATGCACAAGCTGATTACGCACAACGCCAGCGATCTGCCTACTTTCGTTGCAACGGCAATCGGGTCTTTCCGGGTGCGTTCACTGTTCTGTTCTGTGCGGCTTGCACGGCACTGTTTCGGTTGCCGCTCATTCTCGTCTACTTGCTCTTGCGGCGGGCTACAGGCAAAGCAGATGCACGTGTACAAGAAGATCGCTGGCGACTGCTTGACAGAGCCCACTGTGCTTGAGAAGTACCTTCCCCAGATTCGCGCCAAGACGCTCGTGGTGTGGGGCAAACAAAACCGTGTCCTCGATGTGTCGTGCATCGAGAAGCTCGAGGAGCTTCTCACTGTCGATCACAAACACGTGCTTGTGATGGACAACTGCGGACATACACTCCACTTCGAGAAGCATGCAGAACTCGCGAGCTCGATCACCCAGTTCATTAACGACAAGGTTCCGACCGGCCCGCCATACCGTTGTTTGATATCAACCCGACGAGCGCTGGATAGCTAGTGGCTGGCTTCGGGAGAACTCGGCCGTCAACGTGTGACTGACGTCGAACGGGAGCGTCCTTCGCAGCCTGCTCCTTACCTCAAACTTCAGTTGAACTTCTTCACATCCACAGCCTTGCTGCCGAATGTCTCGCAGAACGCCACAGAGCGTCTTAGCGTGATGATCGAGGGTGTTTGGTGCCTGCTTGACGAAGAGGATTATACGTTGTAGTTCCGGCTCTAAGACAAGAAGCTGAACAATGTACACGGCGCAGCCTGCGACTTGTCATGCATCGTACATGATACATGTGCAAACTTTTTTGTGAAGTAGTTCATTGGTTGCTTGCGTTTATCTCTGACAGCAATCCTCAACCAGCACTCTCAGTGTGAATTCGCTGCAGACGACAGCGAATCCGGATTCTGGCTTCAGCTCACGAAATCGCATGGTACACGTAGCGGCGCATGCGGGTCTTCACGACCACGAGCACGGCAATCGCCGTGCACACACAGCCAGCGACGAAGAACGAGAACGCGTGCATCGCGAAAAACCCTCCACCAGACGCGCCTCCAGTAGCAGCAGTGGAGATCGTTGCGAGTGCGTCGCTCGCGAATGGCACAGCTGCCGGCTGAAGGTCATCTCTGCGTGTCACGTCCTGCGTGTCTTCAATCGGGTGGTCCTTCGCAGTCGCCTTGAACGGGACGATGCCAAAGATCGAGCCGCCGTAGACCGGGTTCTTCTCCCAGACGAGCTCTTCGTCGGTGATATCGGGCTCGACGAAAGCGCAGTCTGCTTCGATGCCGAGGTTGTTCTTGCCGCGCACGATCTTGAAAAAGCCGTTCATACCCCAGTAGGTGCCCCACGAGTTGCGGACGTGCCAGTACTTGACGCCATTCTCCTCGCCCCAACCGACAATCTCGACGTCATGGTCGATGTCCATGAACCCCGTCGTGTCTTCGTAGATTCCCGCCTTGTAGTCGTACGTGAAGCCATCGCTGCACGCGATACCGCACGTGATCGGACCGTTCGCGAGCTCTTTGATCATCGCGTACTCTCCAGAGAGGTGCCCGAAGCGCTTCGCTCGATAGCGTACCACTTTTGTCACGGGAAAGCACGTCGCGTTCTTTGGGCTCGCCGGTGTGTACATACAGCTGCATAGAGAGAGCGCGTTAGCATTATACACAGGGAGCACTGAACGGTGCCGACCTGCACCAGATTCAAATAGGCAGATGACACTCACTTCATGCAGTAGCCGTGTGGTGGACAGGTGCCGTTCGTCTCCGCGAACTTGGTGTGGTCAGTCGCGTTGTACGGCAAGCACGACTCGTCCGGAAGCCCGTACTGCTCCATAAAGCCGTACACGTCCTTGGCTTCCCCGCCATCACAGCCAGCCGAGAAGCCGTGTCCTGGCGCGCAGTTGAGGAACGATTGCCGCCCGAGCATGACGTCAGCACCAGTGAAGTGGCGCTTCTTGTTCGAGATCTTGATCCGGTCCTGCGCACTCGACATGGCGCCGTGCGCATAGCACGAACCGCAGTACTGCGGGATGTGCTGGTTCCACGACGGCACGCAGTAGCCTTTCTCGCACCAGTCAAAGTGCTTGGGGTACTTCGTCTCAACCTCGCGCTGCTCGATGAGCGTCATGGTTGGGAGCTCACGCACGCGCGGGTGGAGGTGTTCGCGTCCTTTCATCGTGCGCTTGCAGCGGCAGCCGGTGTCGCCCAATGTCGTCGTTGAGAGCGCGAGCATCGCCACGAGTGCGAGCACCACGACGCGGTGGACCGATGGCAGCATCTTGGCGACTTGAGGTTGCAGTCGGAGCAAGCAAAGCAATCGGAGCTGACTGGGAGTGCGAAGGAGCTGGCAAAATCGAGAATGACCTGTCGCCAGTGAGCGGCTTGTTGGATCGGAGCTGAAAGGGACGCGCGAAAGGACTGGAGCGCAAGCAGTCGGCTCTTCCGATCCATTGAATGCTTGCGACGAGGAGTCTGGATTGCGACAGGGCGTTACAAGGCGTTACAGTGAAACCGCTCGTGCCTTTACAACTCGTACCTTACAGGAATGCTGCACCCATGTGCAGCACTGGTTGAGTTCTCCACTCTGGAAAACAGCCATGGAGATCGAAGAGAGTACGCGGTGTCACCTGTACATCGATAGCGTACGTGATGACATCGCTGAGTGCGAGCAGCAGCTGCGCGCCAAGCGCGAGGAGATCGCCGAGGCGCTTAAACAGTCGGAAGACCGCTCGGTCGACGCTGCGACGCTCAAAGTACGGATGAAAGAGCTCGAGCTTGACGAAGAGGTGCTCAAGCAGTCTGAGGAACTGGCGATCAAGGAGAGAGTGCTCGCAGAGAAGCGCCTGATGGAGGTTGGCGGGTACGAGCGAGCAGTGCGGGTGCTTCAGAAGGCGTTGCTGGACGCGAAACAGGAGCTGCAAAACACAAAAGGTACTGTACGGACGCAGTGAGGTGGCCTGAACAAAGAATGTGTGCGTGCTTTTGTTGTGCTCGGTCCAGCCCCACGTGCGTGTTTGTGTGCGTGTGTGTGAAAGAGCGCAGACACTCAGAATCTCACCATACCCCTGCCTGCGTATTGTACTTGTTCGAGCAGATGAGAAAGCGCACATTATGAGTGAGGAGAAGAAACTTCATCACGAACTTGTGCAACTCAACATGATTCTCCACAAAAGCCGCACAGCGAGTGTGAAGCTGCAACAGGAATGCGCGGCCGCGATGAAGAGCAAGCAAGAGACGGACGGGAAGCTCGAGCGACTCTCCATGTTTCTCCAGAAGCCTGCAGAAATCGTCTCGAATCGGCCGCGCTCTCCAAGCAAGTTGGGATCAAACGAGGCAGATTCAGTGCCTTCTCCGACAGTGCCACCACTGTCGCCAACCAGGCAGCCGCTTTCCACGAAGGAGACGTCCTCGTCACACTCGTTGTCGCCACTGCCGAGCCCAAGCTCGATTCGATCAAAGCTATCGAAATGGTCGGCTTCGCGCAGCTCGAGCGCAACGAAAGTTTCTCCACCCTCGTCTACCTTAACAGTGTCGTCGTCAGTCGACTCGAGCCCGACAGCAGGTGGTGTCAGCGAGTGAGGTTTGAGTTGAATAGGTTGAATTCTCCACAAGTCGGTTCTGTGTTTGCTTTGTTTGAAGCGACTAACACACCGAGTTTTCTACTTCATACAGAAGTACCTTTTTAAAGTGAAATACTAAGCTCTGTATTTTGAAGTTACTAGCCGGGCGGTTAATCTAAAGTTTGATGGAGAATTTAAACCGAAGTATCGTGCTGATAGTGCTGCTAGGTATCGTGTTATTAATGCTGCTAGGTATCGTGCTACAGTGCGCGCCAAAAAGTTAGGGACAGCTCCAAAAACATTTGGGAAATAGACTCACTTTTTCAAAAGTGTGTCTCCAAACGAGCTGTTCTCACATCTGATAGAGCACAATGAGAGCTTTCTACTGGTGAAATCTGAG
>JAASGD010000981.1:0-14259 GCA_023334115.1 Globisporangium megalacanthum | reverse complement strand
TATCGCGTGCACATGTCCAAGTGGATACGCTTTTTCTTCCCAGACTTGTTCCAGTTGCTGAAACTCCCACACGAAGCAACGCAGAGTCGGCCGAGTCCGTGCGTGCGCTACTCCGCCCCTCTCACGCTCTCCACCCTGCGCCCATAAGCCCATAGACCACATGAGCATCAGTGCTGCCGCTGCGGCTGCGGCCAGTGGCGCCACGACAGTCGACGAAGCGCTCACTGCGATTGCACCGAGCGGACGGTACTACAACCCTGTCGTGATGTCGTTCATCCGTGACGACTGGATCCAGCAGCAGCTGCACCTGCGGCAGGCCGCGTACACTGCGTTCCAACGCACACGTGTGGTCGCTGGCACGTGGAACGTGAATGCGAAGAAGCCGCTGGCCGACGACGCCACTAAGCTCCTCCAGTGGGTGCTCCCATCAACACCGCAAGACGACGGCCTGCTGCCAGATGTCGTCGCGCTCGGGTTCCAAGAGATCGTCGACCTGAACGCTGTGAACGTCGTCGTTAACAGCACGCTGTCGTCCCAGCGCAGCTCTGCGTGGGAGGACACGGTCCTCACTGCACTTAACAGCGTATCGCCAGCGCACCAGTTCAAAGTCGTGCTCGAGAAGCACCTTGTCGGCATCCTCCTGCTCGTGTTTGCCAAGGTCGAGCACGTGCCGTTCATCAAAGACGTGCACGGCGCGACTGCTGGCGTCGGCATCATGGGCATGATGGGCAACAAGGGCGGCGTCGCAGTCCGCTTCAGTCTCTACGACAGTTCACTCTGCTTTGTGTGCGCGCACTTGGCCGCCCACCGTGAGAACGTCGCCGGTCGCAACGCCGACTACCTCAACATTTTGTCGAAGATTGAGTTCCGCGACAGCGACAGCGACAGCTGGGGCGCTGACACGAGGTGCGTGCGTTGGATGCCGGCTTGTGGCTGGCCGTCTAATGACTCCCGACTGACTGACGGGACGGTAGGCAGGTGACTGGGGAGCCGCCGATCCTGAGCCACGACTTTGTCTTTTGGCTTGGCGACCTGAACTACCGCATCACTGACGACGTCCCAGTCGACGCTGTGTTCCAGCACGCAGAGCGCGGCGTGTTCAAAGAGCTCCTCCAGCGCGACCAGCTCACGCTCGAGCGGAAGCGCGGCCGGGCGTTCCGAGGCTTCCACGAAGGCGCGATCGCGTTCCCACCGACGTACAAGTACCAGGCCGGCACGTCGCTGTACGAGAAGCGGCCAGAGAAGAAGCTCCGTGCGCCAGCGTGGTGCGACCGCGTGCTCTGGCGCGCAAAGACCTCGGAGCACGCGACACTGCGACGGTACACCGCAGTGGCTGCGCTCGACTTGTCGGACCACAAGCCTGTCCACGCTCTGTTGGACGTCCAAGTACGGTATCAAGTCGACGCGAAGAAAGCTGAAGTCGTGCGCGACATCATGATGCAGCTCGACAAGTGGGAGAACGAGAACATGCCACGCGTGCAGCTCACACAGAGCGACGGGACGGTGCTCAGTACCGGCCTCCTCGGCTTTGCGCGCCTCAAGTTTGGCGTCGACCAGACCAAGACACTGCGGGTCGAGAACACAGGCGTCGTCGTCGCGCACTTTCGCTTCATCCCCAAGCTCGACGACGCGGTGCTGTGCAAGCCTTGGCTGTCGGTCGCGCCGACGTTCGGCATGATTCCGCCCAAAGAGCGCGTCGAGATCCGCGTGACAGCGCACGTTGACGAAGCGACAGCCCATGCGCTCGCGACCGGCGACGAGAGCTTGGACGACACCATGATCTTGCGTGTCGAGAACGGCCGCGACTACTTCCTCGTCGTCTCGGGCCAGTACGACAACTCGTGCTTTGGGAACTCGCTCGAACACCTCGTCGCAACGACGCAGCCTGTGCGACAGACAACCGCGTCGCCACCAACAAGTGCGTCGGGGCTGTTCCGTGTCGCCGACGACGCGGCGCCGCCGTCACCGCACAAGATCCCGAAAGAGCTCTGGCGCATGGCGAACGACCTCTTCCAACACTCACTCGACGAGCGGAACCTCTTTGTCGAAGCTGGCGACAAGCGCGAAGTGCTCGAGCTGCGGGAAGCGCTCGACACAGGGCGTCCGTTCCCGAGCCACAGCGCCCACTCCGCAGCCGAGCTCTTGCTCACGTGGCTCCAGAGTCTGCGTCAGAGTGTCGTGCCGGACGCAGTGCTCGCAGCGGCAATCGACGCTGGAAACGGAAACGTTGCGCTCGCGTGTCGCACGCTGCTCGAGACACTCCCCCCAGTCCGCTTCAACGTGCTCGTGTACCTCGTCGCGTTCCTGAAAGAGGTCCTGAAGCACCAGCGCGCAAACAAACTCACGCCCGAGACGCTCGCGTTCGTCTTTGCCCGCGGTCTCGTGTCGCCGTACCGGGCGCCGCGAGCGCTCCAGCGTCCAGCAGAGACGCGACTCGCACGCTCGAGTGGGGCGGCGACGTCGAACCAGAACCAGAGCAGCGTTTTGCCAGAGGAGACGCTGCGACAGAGTGCGCGGGCGGTGGAAGCGGCGCAGACGAGCGCGGTCCAGCGTGCGGAAGCGATGGAGACGCTGCTGCTGTACTTGGTCACGACGACGAGTGCGCAGTAAGAGAGAGGGGAGGCGTTCGCCTCGTCCCTTCAAGCCCCTCCGTCGTGCGAGCGAGCGGAGAGACCGTGTACCTAGTAGATGAGCAAACAGCCTGGCAGAACAACAACAAGCGCGCATTTCGCCAGCTCTATCCACTCACTCACAGCCACGACAGGAGCGCGTCTCCTCCTCCTAGTGGCTCTCATCTCATCCTCTCGCGTGCTCTGGGCAGAGAACCAAACGACGGCCGAGTGCTTCGGGTTGATCGGTCCGTTACCTCACACGACGCTGATCGTGAAGAGCGTGATGGCACTGCCGTCAAAGAGCGGCAGGACTTGGTTCCGCAGGAAGATCACGCCCCACGTGAACGTCGTGAACCAGAGGTGCGTGAACTGGTTGATCTGGTACTTGCGGATCACGATCGGGTGTGGCACCGGGAGGAGCCCGACCATCGTCGTCGTGCGGAGAAAGTAGAGCATCGCGTCTTCGTCGAGGCTCCCGCCCGCTTTCTCACACGCTTCCTCAAGCTGGGCATTCCATCCCGTCACACAGCGCATACGTCAGTCAGTCTCCACGACACCCATCCATACTATTTCTCTCTACAGCCACCGCCCGTACCTGCGGGATCAAGTACTGGAGCAACCGCAGCGACGTCGTGAGCGGCAACTTCTTCTTCCACGACGCGAGCCACTCGACCGTGGGCACAAAGTCGCCGTCTGCGTTCCGTGGCGTCTTGGCGTCGCCAGTGGCTGCGTCTGGCGGCGCTTCTTTCGGCGTGCGGCTCCCTGTGCCCGGCGCCGCTGGCCGCACCGGCGGGAGCTGGAGCTCATTGAGCTGGTGGAACACATTCTTGTTCTGGATCATCGAGTACACGACTTGCTGGTTCCCTTCGTACTGGTACTGGATAATGTTGTCGAACGTCTCGAGGAGGAAGAAGACGAGGTGGTGGTTCGCTTCGTTGTCAAACAAGTACCGCGGCTGCGCAAAGAGCTTAAAGAGCCGGAGCAAGCGCACGCTCGAGACCATGTGGAGCTTCTTGCAGTACGGCGAGATGTTGCAGATGATCGTGAGGAAGCAGTTGTAGACCGAGTTGAGCTTCTCGTAGCCGCTCACAATGATCTTGTGGAGACACACAATGAGCAAGTCGGCGTGGTTCCCTGAGAACGGCGGCAAGTCGAGCGGGAGGCGGTTGTCGAACGGTTTGTTCAGGTTCACGCCAAAGTCCCGCTCGCCGCTCAAGAGCAGCAGGATGAACGTACAAATGTGGATCATCCCGACTTTCGACGGCTCTTGGCGGCCTTCGTACATGAGAAAGAGGAGCGGCACGACGAGCTGGTTCACGTCGGCTTTCTTGAGCACGTAGAGCAAGAAGCCCTTGTTCTCGTCCAGCATCTTCCAGACGAGCACGAGGAGCTCTTGGTGGCACTTGATCTGCTTGATCGAGTTCGGGAGGATCGTGCTCATGGACTGGTGGTAGTTGTTGAGCAAGCGCGAGAGGCCGTGGAAGATGAGCTCAAAGTCGTCGGTGCGCTGGAGCGACGCGAGGAGCTTCCGGTACACGTTCCCGACCGTGCTGCCGTCGTCTGCGTCGTCCATTGAGAGCGGATCGTTCGGCCGTCGCACAGACGCCGACGCCGACGCCGACGGCTGTGGCTTCGTACTCGCAAGGAGACTCGTCTCCGACGTCTGTCCAAAGTCGAGGAGCACAAGGAGCACTTGGAGCGACGCGTCCACGAGCGTCTCACGGTCGTCTGTTACGATCGAGCCAGCGTACGGGACGCCCCAGCCAACAGGGTCGTACGCCACGACGCTGTTGAGGAGCGAGAAGAAGAGCGTCGGCGCAAACGGACAGTCGGGCGCAGTCGCGATCGCGAGGAACCGGTCGTGCCACTGGTTGCACATCTCTGCGGTCTGGTACAGAATGCCCGAGAAGCACGTGAGGAGGAGCTTCACGACCTCTTTCCGGTTCTTGTCGTACGCGAGCGAGCTCCCGACGCTCGCGTCCGGGTAGCTCACGCCGGCGTTCCAGAGCAGCGACGGGAACACGAGAGAGCTCGACGGACGCGTCTGGCCGCTCCGAGCGGCGCTCCGGCGCTCTTCTCCAAAGCCCTTGTACGCGTGGATCGAGACAGTGAACTCGGGCAGAAAGAGCAGCCCCATGATCGCGTGGATGAGCTGCTTTGCGAGCGGCTCACGGGCTGCACTGTTGCTGCTCGCTGCTGCCGGCCCTGTCGCTGCTGCCTCGTCTTTGCTCTCGTCGTCTTCGTCGGCGTCGTCGTCAGCGTCCGCAGCTTCGACTTTCCAGAACACTTCTTCGACAAAGTCATCGCCTGGTACATAGTCGAGCGTACAGTGAGTCATCCTACTAAGTACGCAATCACACACCACACATCACGACAGCGTTATGACGCACTGCAGTCTTCGAGGATGAACGGCACGAGACGCGTGAGGACGCGGACGCAGTTGATGGCTTGTGGGTAGTACTTGGGCACGGGCGTGTCGACAATCTGGACGAGCTGCGCGACTGCTTGGCGCAGCATCGTCGCGAGGTTCTCGGGCTGCTGACGGCGGAGCATGCGCACGTCGTCGGGCTGGACGAGCGTAAAGATCTCCTCGGCCACAGTCGGGATGCGCCAGAGCTTGTCCCAGAACTCGAGGTTCTTCGCAGACATGACCTCGTTGTTGAGCTTGTAGACCGCTTCGCGGAACTTGCTCTTACTGTCGCTGTTGCCCATGGTGGTGGTGGTGGTCGCAAGAGAGGGAGAAGCCGAGCGGAGACGAGAGAAGAGGGCGGCGGCAGCGAGGACGATGCACGAAGCGAAAGGCACAGTGAAAGGGGAAGTGGGTGTGGGTACTGGATGGTACGATGTACCGATCGGGTAGTGCCATTATGGATGGTACGTTATTGTGGACCACGCACATTGAGCGCTGGCTCTTTTCTTCCCATCAATGATGCCATCATGAAGAGCTCGATCTTTGATTTCAGTCAACTGTGACCTAAAATGGTGCTGGTACAGTATGCTGACCAATTGGAGAGCTAAGGAGGTACAGTATCTATTTGCTCAAACGATCGACTTGAGCTTCTCGTACGTCGAGTTGAGGATCCCCCACGAGACCAATGAGCGGCAAAAGTTCGTCACGACACCACGGTAGGCGCGCCGTACGCTGCAGCCACGCTCGACGTACGTCACCCACAGCGCCCGCCAGACGCTCATGTGTGGAGCGTCGACTACGCTCTGCATCCTTGTCTTCGCCACTAATCACCACCACACGCACACGTCAGTTTAATGGGGGACAATACAGTAGTAACACTGTAACGCTCTTGGTCGCGCACCGTTGATCGGGAACGACACGGTGCTGATGCCCGCCCCAAGCACTGCACCACAAACAAAGTCGCCAAGGGCTTTCACAGCTGGTGACTCGCCAGCGGGAAATGCGTTCCGCAGCGGCTCCCGGAGCCCAAAGAACAGCACGCCGCCCGGTCCGTTGCGCAACAGGATCGCCGAGATCCCTCGAAAGTGCTCACGAACTCCAAACTGCTGGAGATGCCGCATCGCAGCGTACGAACCGTCGAACTCGCTGTTGTACTTGGGTGTTTGCAGCAATGTCTGCGCTCGCTATCATCGTTTGAAAGCAGCGAAGACAGTGTCAGAGGCATAGTCTGTCGAGAGAAGGGGAGAGTGGGATCAGCCAGCATACTTCAAACGGAGCGAGAATCGATTCAGCCGCGCCAGAGATCCCTGCCGCGAGTAGCTGTGTCCCAGTGGAGTCGCCGAATCGCTTCGTGAGCGTGTCGTCGCACCAGTCATATAACCCAAACATGATCGCTTTGGATATCGTCGCTTGCATGAGGGGCGGCGCCAAGCCCCGGTACAGCATCAGTATCCCTTCGTGCTGGACGTTCACCAGCGCGTCTCGAGTGGTCAAGCCGTAGAGCTGCCAACATCAATGCGAGGTCGTTAGAGAAGCATAGTCCCGTCCTACTCCCCAGACACAGAGCGTGAAGCACCAAGACGCACTTGCTGACGGAACATGACTTTGTTCGGCGGAAACGTCACGACAATGTTGACTGCAGTGGCCGCGCCGCCACAGACGCTCTCGTGTAATGACGGGTGCATTCGGAGGAGCGTTCGTCTCGAATCCATGCTTTCGAGTTTCTTCGTGCTGCTGGTGTTGGTTGCCGCAAATGCGGTTGTGGACGACAAGTGCTTGATGTTCGAGTGTTGATGCGCTTGTTGTTTGGCACTCGCGAGAGTAATCGCCACAATGTACATGTAAGTTACAGTAATTTACAGATGCTGGACGCCATTCCAATTCAAGCGAATTGCGATTTTGACTCTCCAAGCGTGATATACTGTAATGTCTTATGAGTAAAAAAACCATGCTTTTTGGAAATCACAACTGAATCCGAAGGAGCCCCATCAAAGCGGGAAATACAGTAGTGGTTCGTGGTCGTTGACAACCGAGTCCAGGGAGGTCCCGTCCTCGTTCTCGCGAGGACGAGTTGGAGCTCTTGGCGAGTCGCACTCTTGCGTGTGTTGCGGACGGATTGGTGTTGGGTGATCAATATCTATCCACTCAACAGCTCTTGTATTCACAAGGAACAAGATTCGTATCAAGAACTGATATGTATTGGTGACAGGTGGAAACGAGAGATTGCCCGCTCGCTGGAATCGCCACCTTCTACAGACCTCGAGAGGCTTACAGACCAAACCAGTGGTTGTCACCGATGAGGAAGCCAAGCGTTGAACCGCCGGCAATACCGAGGAAGAGGCAGAGCACCATGACGGCGCCGCCCGACTCACGGTCCTCCGGCTTGAGCATACGCGGTGCTGTGCCCATCGTCACGGTCGAGAGCAGGCCGTTCGTGATACCGATCGTGAAGTTCAAGCACACGTTGTACACAAGCGAGCCAACGTCACCACGGCCAAACGAGTAGAGCGAGGTACCGGCGACGCCCATGAGCAGGAGCGGGATGTACGCGAAACGGAGGACACTGAGCGTCAGCGACAGCTTCATCGTGAAGATCTTGTACGCCAGCACGCCGCAGAAGATACGGCCAAAGAAGTCGCCGTAGTTGTAGCTGCCAATGATGCCCGGCGAGCAGTACCAGATCGGCGTGACGGCGAATTCCTTGTCCGAGTACCCGGCTTCGACCGACAGGTTGCGGGTGGCCGTGCACGCAAAGCCCGGGAAGACCACGAGCGAGACAAAGAGCACGAGGAACTGCGTGATCGCCGGGACCCAGATGATGCGGAAGATGCGCGTGAGGTTCGACAGACGGGCGCTAATCGACTGCTCGTGAAGGCCCTCTGCGCGCGCTGACGCCTCGTTCCGCTCCATCAAGAACTTGACCGACGGCACGTTCACGAGCTTCGTGTACATGTACATGGCCACGAGCAGCACAGCGACGAGGATACCAAAGAACAGGTAGAAGCTCGTTTTGGTCGAGCTGCTCGTCTCATGCACGCCGCCGATCGCGAGACGCAGCACCGTAAGGAGCGTGATGTTGAGCACACCGGCCCAGACGTTGCCGATCTGGACGCCGTTCGTGAACTTCTCGACCGGAAAGAGAGCTGCGATCGTGTAGTACGTCGCCTCAGTGAACGAGTTGCCAAAGCCGATGATGCCGAAGCAAATGAGCACGAGCGTCGCGCCAGTCTTCTGGCCGCTGTCCTCCGTCGCGTTCTCGTCCTCCGCGTTCGAGAAGTCGATCGCCGAGAAGACCATGATGAGGATCGCCATGAGGAGGAAAATGCTGTAGCCAATGAACACGCGCTTGGTCATCGAGATCTTCTTGTCGAGACCGAAGACAACCTGGAGAAGCTGGCCGCCGAACATTGGCCACGACGTGATGAGCGTCGTGAGGAACGAGAAGTCGAGACCTGACTTGGGGAACTTTTCCTGGTAGAAGTTCTGCGCTGAGAGGCACGAGTAGTACGCCCAGAGCACCGACGCGTTCAGGAACATGAGCGTGTAGTAGATAAAGTTCTCGCGCTTGATGAGGTCGTTCCAGATCTCCTGTGGGATGCCATCGCGGCCGGTCTCGAGGGAGGCCTCCTCCTGGACGATGAGCTTGTCAGTCTTGTTCGGCGAGTGCATGGCGGCGGCCCTGTAGCACTGGAACGGGCGGTGTCACTCGGTCGGCGAATTGCAGAATGAGCGAGTGAGCCCATACCAGCGGCTGACAGGGACTGACCTGGCCGAGCGGGACTCGGGAACCAACGCGGTCACGCATGGGAACGAAAAAGAGCATTCATCGTTGATGTTGTGATCGTCCTGTTGTCAGCGATTGGCCCACCAATCGGTGGCAATTGGCGGGCAGCAGCAGCGACGCTGCCTGCGTCGAAAAACGCGGCATTTGAAAGAGGGAATCTTTGAACGTGGGCCAGATTACCACGATAATATCAGAACATGGACCTGTACCAAACGAGGGATCTATGTTTAGTAAAGCTAGTGTGGTGAACACTAAAATGGCCACACCACTGATCACCTCTGCTTGACTGCGTCAAGATGCTCGAAGCCACTGTCCATGGCAGATCCGCCCAACAACTACAATAGGTGGTGTCGCTGCTGATGCCATCATCTGCCCTCTAGCCTATCGACAGCGAGATATCGCCGCCACCCCAGTTGGTCACCATCTCAGGCAGATCCGATCACAGAGTAAATGCATTGGCGCTGCCAATCATCGCCGCGCTGCTCAAAGCGCTCGGGCCAACACCGCAAGTAAACACCACCGCGCTGGTAAGACGCCAGAGATCTCCACCAGGCCTGGCGCGCCAGTCACAGCAACCAAGCTCCAGGAACGGGCGATCACGCACACTACAGGGCATTTTAGCTGCCAAAACGTGCCGCATGTCATATCTCCTCTCAGTGTACAGATTTATTTGTGAAGGTCGGCTAGCGGCATACAGGAAGGCATCAGCAGCAATGTAACCGGCGCTGTGTTCGCGTCGTGGTTCTCACTGCAAGCAGTCACTGACCACTTCGCCATCCTCGATCTCCATTTCGTCTGACGGACAATCTTCTGTGCATCGGTGCTTCTGGGGGTTGAGTACTAACCGCTCCCCACCCGTTTACTGATTCAGGCTTGAGCTACATGCAGTTCATTCAGTAGATTTATTTGCCTTCGCAGTTGTGCGGATCTTGCTGCTTCAATTCCAAGTATGTCTGAGTTGAACAATTGGCTTCTGCTAGCAGCTTTTTAGTGTTCACCACACTAGCTTAGTAACTCACTTTGGGTCCCTCTATTGGGACAGGTCCATGTTCTGATTTTATCGTGGTAATCAGGTCCATGTTCTGAATTTCCTCGGGGGCACCACTCGTTTCTTTTCTTTGGTGCAACAAGTCGCTGATTCGCGAGAGCCAGTGTGACTCGGTGTCATCACGTGTGTGGCGACGACGGCCTGATCCGTGGTTCCGAGTTTCGTATGGGTGGTTCTGAGCGAGTCGGACATTACAGTACAGTACTGCAGCTGGACATGTGTGTGATTTGAGTCAAAATACTCTCCATAAAAATGATGCAACCTGGAAGCAAATGAGTCAGTGAATCGCCAGCGACTTTGGTGATTGACTGGCAAGTGACCACAATCTTCGGAACCGCTCTGTACGCAAATACACATGTACAGGTGTCTCTCTTTCACTGCGAGGTTTCAACAGCAAAACTCATTGTGAGTGCTACGGCGTTTGAATGCAAAAGTGTAATGCTGTGCAAAGAGAGTCCACAAATTTAACTTTTTCATCAATACTAAAACCGAGATAGATGAGATTGACCCCTGAGATGGGCACAAAATACAGAAAATATATCGCTTTTCTTACCATCATTTTTAGCAACATTGCCAACTCTCGTCAAAAGGAGCGATTTGATTGGCCATTCTTTGGAAACGACGGGAACAACGAAAGTGATTTTCTGCCACGAAAGAGGCGGGATCGAGTTCTCAAGCACTCAGACCGCTGTTGGAGAGCTTGGTTATTGTATGACGTCTGAAAACGCGCGTTCAAGGGAAGGTTGCTGTGGTCTGGACGGCTTTCGTCCAGACCTTTGTCGCAAGGTGCAACGCGAGGACGCTTCTTGAGCGAAAACTCTGAAAAACGACAACGATAATGCCTTCATGCCCTTGAAGCTTGAAGCTTGGTATTCTTCATAAAGCTGCTGCGCTTTCAGCTACACGCTATTCGTTCACAGCACGGTTGAGACACAGCGGCCATGAACATTGGCATTGGATGCAGCTCAATGCGTGTTGTCATTCGTGCTCACAAGGGGCGACCACGTTCAGTACCGCACAAGCTCGTTTGCTCGTCGATGCAGCATGCGACGGCGTACCGCACGCTTGTCAGCTCGGTATCATGTCACTGCGTACAGTACACAACACTAACAAAGAGTGTGTCTTTCAATGTAATTGTACTACTGTGTAGTACTACTGTAGTATAGTATACAGTACTAGCCGGGCGCCGCCCGCAACGCCGGCGGTTTATCTGAAGTTTGATGGGTATTGAAACTGAAATATCGTGCTGCTGGTACTGCTTGGCTGCTAGTGCTGCTAGGTATCGTGCTAATAGTGTTGATAGGTATAGTGCTAATAGTGCTGCTAGGTATCGTGCTAAAAGTGCTGCTAGGTATCGTGCTATTAGTGCTGCTAAGTATCGTGCTAACAGTGTTGCTAAGTATTGTGCTAATAGTGATGCTGTATCGTACTGCTAGTGAGCTAGATATCGTTTGGCATGTGCTGCCTGGTTTCGCGTGGCATGCGAGGTAGGTATTGTGCAGCTATGTGTTACCACGTGGGTACAGGAAACGACAGACAATAACGCCATGACCTTGCATAACGCCAAATCAGGCTGAGCCCACAGTATGAATGACTATCGTATCGCAAGTCAAAAGAATTATTTTAGCCAATCGAACGGCTTCAATTTTTTGACACCATGTTATTTTTTGCCAATTAAGTATCAACGAGGACGGGGACTCTGAACCAGTGATCATGAACAAATGGAGATGCTCGGAAGCAGCGCGACTCTTGCATTCGGAAGAATGCAGAGTGCTGGAGAGGAAGAGATGGAGAGCGACACCGAGCGCACAGCGCACGATGACGGAACGCTGTATCGCCGGTGTCGAAGCTACACAATGCGCACAAAGGGGCTTGCTCTGACAGCTCGCTCCGCAATGAGTGAAGAACAAGTTCTGGTGTCTTCGATGTGCCTCGCAGGACGTTCAGGTCGTGGCAGGAGCAGGAACGACAGATGATGGTGTTCATAGGCTCAGAAAAGAAGAGAGGGTTTCGAAAGGGAGGGGTAGAGAAGATCGATTTTGTAGCAGATCTAGTGACGTTCATGAAAGACGTGAGGCGGGAGGAGCGCGTTCTGTCGATGCTGGGAATGATTCGATTCATCCAGAGCTGTCATCCAGCTTGGCTCGCTGCGTGTCGAGTGGGAAAGGCGAGCGACAGCTCAGCATACAACGCGCTGCAGCGCCTTTTAGAGCGCTTCGCGAATCGTCACGAGTTTGCGCATCGGGTCCCATCCGCATCAAAGGTATGTGACAGCATTGCTTCTCTATTATTAAGCTTTGTGCACCAACACTCTAAGCTCTCTGTGCAGGTGGTGCAAGACGGGCTGCTGGCTGTACGCGACGACTTCAGTGCTCAGTTTTGGGACTCGTACTCAGGTTACAGTGCGTGCGAGATCTACAACGTGGACGAGACCGGCATTTACGTCGACACGCCGCCAACAAAGATTTGGGCTGAGAGAGGAGGGAGAACGAAGATCACCACGTCGCAGAAGCACTCGTTGTGAATGAGCGGTGTGCTCACGATTTGGGCAGATGGAAAGAAGCTACCGATTCTATTCATTCTGAAAGGGAAGGAAAACGGTAAGATTGAGACCGATGAGCTGAGCACACTTCCGCCGGGACATCTTTATGTTCTTCAGAGAAACGCGTGGATGGACGCGCGAGTGTGGCGTCTTTACCTGCTCGAGCTGCTGCGCTACGACATCGCGGGGCTCTCAGCCTTCTTGCTCGGCAATCTGGACTGTCACGTCTCCAGCGAGTCGACCGCCATTGCTGCCGAGTAGCTCAACTCGACCCTCTGTCCGCTTCCACCGAGCTCGACCGCGGTGTGCCAGCCTTTGGACGTCGGGATTATGGGTCCCCTCAAGCAGCGCATGCGTGGCCTATGGCTGCAAGACAGCTCTCCAGCAGCCAGCACAGCTCGCGAGAAGCGCCGCGTACTCATCAAGCGCACAATCAAGGCGTGGTCAGACATGCCGGCATATGTTGTACGCAGCAGCTTCGAAAAAGCGTTGCCAAATGCACTCGATTGATTGCGCATCATTTGCTCTCTTTTTCGCTTGCTTTGTGTTGTGAAGGTGGTGGTTGCTGTAAGCGAGAAGCAGAACGAATCAAAACACGCGTTAGAACAGTGAATAAGGCGCGTTTTGGTACAGGGAGAGACTTTCACCGCCAAAAAAGTGACAGCGTTTCGCCTCTTTCGCAAATGCATTCGCACCATTACAGAGGGGCGTGAGGGAAGACAAGAGCTTGGTCGGGTTGTGCTGCACGAGAGACGCAGAATGAGCAAATACACGAGTTAGTAGAGCTAATGGTGCACGCGTATGCGCATACACAGACGCTCACCGCCAGAAAATGGTAGCGTTTCGCCTCGTGTAAAAGTCATTCGCACCGTTGGGAGAGGAGAGAGCGAAGACGCGAGCTTGATCGCGTTTTGCTGCACGAGGGAAGCAGTAAACGGCGAAGAGTGGGTCAGTCGGACTCGTGGCGTGCGCGGTTGCGCCACACTGCATGTTTTCTTCTGCTGGCGCCGGACTCACCTCCTTCTTCTTCTCTCTTCTTTGTTTTTTTGGTTGTCGAGCTAGAAACAGTGAGCATCAACGCGCGCTGCGTTTTGACCAATTAAATCACGCGGTTGGGGAATTGGCGTAATGGCCTGTCGAACTGGTACTTTTTCGGTGCTTTTGCTGATTCGAGTCTTTTTGCCAACCACTTCGTGGCGTTACTGTCTGTCGTTTCCTGTATCGTTGTGTAATGTATCACGGTCAATGGTATTGAGCTTTGGTGATTGGTACTGTGGTGTTAAGTATCGTGTCAATTGGTATCGTACGGCAGGTATCAAAAATCATGAGTATTCACACTAAAAGAGCTGACCTCACACTTAAAGAGCGTTGTTATTAAAGAAAAAGAGCCCATTATCTCGTGTAAGTTTAGTACCCGACAGTAAAGTCGCCAATAAATACTTAGTGCGCGGTTTCGTCTAAGTATAAAATCCCACCACTGTTTAGCACCCCGCAACTTTGGCTGAAACGGGTGTCCCGAATAAACTCAAGTTCAGAAATTCCGGTTTCAAATTCCAGCCAACAATCTGAACTCCAACTCCCTCAAAGCGTTACAGTCCCGAAGACCATGCTAGAATAGAGAAGGTAGACTAGCCGGCGCCGCCCGCTACGCGGGTGGTTGGTGTTTTGTTAGGTGTAAAGCGTGCTAAGCTTCGCTGCGCTCATATGAGGTAACGTATGTACACTTGACCACTCGTTTCTAGTGCCAACGGCACTCTTTTTATTCTTTTTCTTTTTCCCTACCGTAATTTTTAGTTGTTTTTCCCTACCCTAATTTTTAGTTTTTGTTTTCTTTTTCACTACCCTAATTTTTACTTTTGGTTT
>JAASGD010000980.1:0-14266 GCA_023334115.1 Globisporangium megalacanthum | reverse complement strand
CTTAACTCATCAGCACTCGTCAAGATGGACGCGACGTGGCGCCGGAAGAACGCGTCGTACATGGAGTTTGGCGGTGCGTCTCCGTCTCAGCCGCTCTCTCTCTCTATCTGCCCAACCACGTAACTGGGTCGCCTTCCAGCCTGTTGTGACTAACGACTCTCGTGCTCCCTCCCACCCATTGCTGCCCGTCACTCGGTAGTCGTCCTCAAAGCGACGCGCCGAATCGCTGTCCACATGCTCACACAGGCGCCCGATGCTCGCAGAGCTGCGCGACGTCGCCGACCGCACGTTCCTCGACCGCTTCGTCGTCTGCCACACGCACCGGACGCTCGCAAACTCGGAGAACGGCGAGTATCCGGACCCGTTCAACGTCCTGGAAGACGAGGCCGACGCGCTGCTGCGGCCGAGTCGAGTCACATTGTCGGCCACGCTCACAGCAGTCTCGCCAATGTACTGACTACCTATTGATTTAACTAAAGACAGTAGATTAAAACCCGAACTTCGTTCTGGTCGCCGCACTTAATGCGGCAGTACCGTGAGCCGCACCGCGTGCACGCGTACGGCGCAAAGAAGCCGCAGACGCAGCAGAACCGCCGAGCGGGTCGCGTGGAGGCCGCTGCTGCGACAGAGAGGTACGTTGGGGGCGCGTCCGGTGCGAGGTCGACAGCTGCGCCGTGCTCTTCAAACACGAGCTGGGCGAGGCTCTTGACCTTCCACTTTTTGCCAGTCTTGGCGCAGGAAGAGCGGGTTGTCCGAGAGCGGGTGGCTCCTGCTGTCCAAGCTCTACGTGTACGTGGGCGTGGCGCTCATCTTCGCGTTCGGCACGCTTTTTGGCAGCGGCTACCAAAAGGCGAACGCTGGCAGCGTCGGTGGCGGCAACGTGTTCGGCTCGCAAGAGCTCACGGTGACGAAACCCGCCGTGCTCGTGATTGGCGGCCTCGGCTTCATCGGGAGCCATGTCGTGGAGGATCTGCTTGCGAACGGTTTCCACGTGATCGTGTACGACGACATGAGCAACGGCCGCAACTTTAACCGCGACGCGGCGACGGTGCTCGTCAAGGACATTACGGTCGTCGGCGACTACTCGTTCATCGTACACAAGGTGTGTGGACAGCGTTATTACGTAGCTAGAGAGAGGACTGACCGCGTGGTTCTGCCTATATTAGGTTGACTACATTGTCCACTTGGCGGCCGCCATCTCGGTCGAAGAGAGCACGCGGCTGCCGGGAAAGTACGAGCACATCAACACGGAACCATGGCCCGCCGGACCACGCGCGGTGCATCAAGATCTCGACCGACGCGTCGCTGCGTGAGATGATCCCGCCTGGCCTCCTCGTGATGCTTTCGCCGATCCTTGCTGGCACGTGCTTTGGCGTGCACGCCGTGTCGGGACTCGTCATTGGTGCGCTCACGTCGGGCGTGCAGCTTGCGATCTCGCAGTCGAACACGGGTGGCGCATGGGGCAATGCGAAGAAGTATGTGGAGAAGGGGTGCGTGTCGATGGAGGACAAGGAGGGCAAGCTGATTGATTGTCCAGGGCAAGAGTAGCGCGATCCACAAGGCGGCGGTGATTGGCGACACGGTCGGCGACCCGCTCAAGGACACGTCGGGCCCGGTGCTCAACATCCTCATGAAGCTCATGGCGATCATCTCGCTCGTGTTTGGCAACTTCTTCAAGAGCATCAACGACAGCCGCAGACTGTTCAACATCATCGCTTGAAGCGATAATGGCGCCACGGAGCGGGAAGCACAAGCACGACGCTGCAGGCGGCGGCGCGACAGTGTGCGACGAGGCGTATCTTAGACGAAGATTTACTGAACGTGACACCATCACTCTCGATTCCACGTTAGTTCCGATTGACGCTTCGCCAGTGTTTCTCTCGGTTGCTCTCCAGCTCTCTCTTCCTCTTGTTCTCATACTCTCGTTCTCTTACTCAGTCTGTACAGGAAGCACCGGCACTCTCACTCCGCTTACATGATCCCACACTGTCGATAACAAGTCTCCAGGTCAGTATCCATCCAACCATCCATCCAATCCAATCCACTCCCACGCAGTGTCGCAGGCCACTTACGCCTTCGCCGGGAGGAGCGTCGTCGTCGTCCGTGCCGGTCTTGTACTTCGCCTCAAGCGCCTTCACCTCGTCCGCAGAGAGTCCTTCCGTGCGCGTGCTCACTGGGACGTCGTCCGCAGTGAACAAAACGGCATAGTCGCCGGCCATGTTCAGCGAGAACTTGGTCGCAAGGAACGAGTCGGCGTCCGGGCTACGCTCGTCCTTCGCGTTCTTGTTGCGCTTGCTCGAGTGCACCGTCATCTTCGACTTGGGTCGCATGCTGTACGCTTTCGGGAACCGGAACACCTGGTTGTCGCGCCCACGGACTTCCCACCCAGCGAGCGACACGGGCTTGTCGCCCGTGTTCTCGAGCTCAATCCGGTCCTTCTCGAGGTCCAAGTGCACAATCTGGACCGTCGACGGCGCCCGCTTCGCGCGCTTCGCAGCGGCGCTCGTGCTGCTCTCGTTCTTGCGCTTGCGTTGGGTCGACGCGCCCGCCTTGGTGCTCGGCGTGCTTGTCGGCGTCGGAAGCCCGACGCGGACTTCCTCCCGGTCAAGGATACGCCGGTACGCGGTGATCTCCGCGTCGAGCGCAATCTTGACGTCCATGAGGTCGTTGAACTCTTGCTCTTTCGCAAACTTGGACGAACGAAAGTGCTCGAGCGACGCTTCGTACCGCTTCCGGTCTTCCTTGAACTTGGTGCGCTCTTCGCGGTACTCGCGCTCCAAGTGCGCGACTTTCTCAGTCAGCGACTGGCGCACGACCAAGCTCTCTTCGTAGTCGTTCGCTGTGCGGTCGAGCTCCGTCTTGGTCGACTCGAGCTCCGTGCTGAGCTCGTCGACCTGGCTCTTGTAGCCCAGCACAACGCCTTCAAAGTAGTGGCGCACTTCCGACTCGACCGCTGCGAGCCGCTCTTCCGTGTCCTTCTTCCACTGCGCGAGAGCTTCTTGGTGCTTCTGGTTCATCTCTTTCCGGATCGTCGTGATCTCCACGTCGCGCGTGAGGTCAAAGTCCGCGCTTTTTTTGCGCAAATCCGCAAGCTCTTTCGTCACGTCATTGATCGTGGCTTCGTGGCTCCGGTTCTCCCGCTCGAGGTCTTTGATCCGGCGCCGCGCCGCTTGGAGCTGCGTCGTCTGAACAGAGAGTGTCTCTTTCGACGACGACGCGTTCGCGCGCTCTTTCGACAACTCGACTTGGAGACTCTCAGCGAGGAGCTTGATCTCGCTCAGCTCTTTCACTTGCAACCGGAGCTTCACGAGCTCAACGTGCTGCTCCTGTTCGAGCACTTGGAGCCGCGCTTTCTGGTCCAGCTCCACGTCGAGTTTCCTGGAGTATGCATACCGGCAGTGCGTCATATATGAGTATTCTCATTTTCCATCTCATTTTCAGTCTCATTTTCGACAGACGCACTTTCGTGTCTCCTCGAGCTCTTTCGAGAGACGCAGCCGGATCGCGTCAATGT
Organism: Globisporangium megalacanthum; assembly: GCA_023334115.1. Taxonomy (NCBI): domain Eukaryota; phylum Oomycota; class Peronosporomycetes; order Pythiales; family Pythiaceae; genus Globisporangium; species Globisporangium megalacanthum. The sequence continues at coordinate 10,752 of JAASGD010000980.1, read as the reverse complement.
CCGCTTGCATGCGCTGTCGAATCGTCTCGAGCTCGCGCTCGGCCACGTTCTTGGCGTCTTCCATCTCTTTCACGCGGAGCACGTAGAGCTCCAAGCGCCCATTGAGCACCTGGGATCACACATACACATTCATTCATACAGTCGATGGGTGGTCAGGCACACGCACAACCAAACAAACCCACACACAGTGGAGGCGCCTCGGGTTCGAAAAGCGCAGACTGACCTGGAGCGTCGACTTCTCATCGAGGCGCTTCGATTTGATCGGTGAGAGCGCAGTCGGCATGACGGCACGTGGGAGCTGCAGAGCCGACAGCAGCAGCAATAGCGACGATGCAATCGAAGCGTTAGAGGCGACGCGTCCAGTGGTCAGCCGCTCGTCACGCAATTTCGACAGTCGGAGCCAGCGCCAGGCGGCCAGCTGGCTGCTGCGGGCGCTGTAGACACTGGCACTGGCGTCCTCTGCCTGTAACCAGGAGCGTGCGAGCGCACACGCACGTAGAGCAGAGTAGTACCACGGGCAGCGCAGAACGACTCACCGCAGAGCAGAGGGGGCGTTTTTTTCAAATGAGCGAGCACCAACGAGCGGGAAATTCGGGCCGGCGTACTATTGCAGCTTGCGTATAGTTGCAATCCTTGCATTCACTGCAAGCTAGAAAATCACAGACTGTCACCCATGTCTTTAATCTGAACTTCATGTCTCAAAATCGAATTTCTGCGTCTTTGTTTTTTGTGTGGCTAGCTTTCAACTATTTTGGATACATTGATGCCATACGTGTAATATATCAAATGAGCAATGGTGCAAAAACAGCAACTCCAGAACAAAATGGCGACGAGTTTGCCGACAAGGAAGCGCGCACGCGCTCCAGACGACAGCGCCGCCGTCGACCGCAGTCTCGAGCGCGCATCTACTGCTGGCGCATCTGCGACCGGCAGCGTTTGTCTGGCTCTTCACAGCGTCCCACCGACCGTACCACGTCCAGATTATGCGCCATCGCCAAGTTCCGCCGGTTGGAAACGAGCAGCGAGCAGTTCGTCCGTTCCGGACGCTGCTGCTTTTACTGAAAAAACGCTACCGACTGATGCGAAGCCGCGAAATGTGCAGCTTTTATATACGGAGAAGAACGACCCGGAAGAGCTGCTCCTGCGCGCGCTGGAGGCGGAACTGGAAGCGCCACATGCATCTAGTGGAACTGCGGGTGTGGCTGCAGCGCTCGCACTTGAAAACGTCGAGGAAGACGACGACTACGACGAGTCCGAGGACGAGGACGAGGAACAATAAAAGTGCTTTCTTTGTGTGAAGTAGGTCGGCCACCAGCTAGCTGCTGCTTTGCTGTGTTTTCTTCATTTCGTCCTTGATCCAATCGTGAATCGCTTTGATACTCTCATGGTCGTGCGCACAGCACTCGAGGATCGACGTCATGAGGACGGTGGTGCGCGCTCCAGACGTGTCGGCTCTCCCACCATGTGGCGCTTTCGAGGCGCTAAACGGTCCACTGGGTGGGAGAATTGGCCCCAATTGCGAGATGCTGCCCAGTGGAGCTGTGGGGACCGCCACGAGCGTCGGGCGCTGGTAATCCCTCGGGTTACGTCGCTGGTCGACGCGGAGTTGGTGGTCGAGACATTTCTTTAGCTCGCGGCGTGTGGCTCGCATCGCGGTTCGGTGAGCTGCTTGGGGCTCCTGTCTCTGGGACTCGAACTCGGAAGCTCGTGTTCGGAACGACGACGTCGCGTAGGAGGATGGCAGCGGCGCAAGCACCTGATCCGACTTGTTGAGCAGCAGGAAGAGCTGTGTCTTCGCGAGTGCTTTCGCGTGTTCTCTTAGCTTCTGATACCGAATGAGCTCGTCGGCCACGATCGGGAACCGGACCCGGTCCGACGCGTCTACCACGAAGACGACCCCGAGTAGTGGCATTGCGTGTGCGCTCGCGCTAGATCCGGCGAGGCCGCTGCTATAGAGAGTCGAGTCGCTCGGTGCCAGCGAGGTAGTGTACCATTTTCGTCGAAAGTCGCGCCGGCCTGGGACGTCGACGACTTGGAGATAGTAATCGCCCTCGAGTCGGTACGTGCTTGTCTGGCATACCTTTGACGGATTCGGGTACTCTCGCACGCACCTCGGTTCGTCTGCTGCATCGCCGCCTGTCGACGTGGACTGCGCGTTCGTGTGTTCGTCGTCGAGCGCTCGCACCAGGTTCGCGACGATCGTGGACTTCCCGGCGCCGTCGAGTCCGAGAACCAACAGACGACCGCGCGTGAACTTCTTGATCAGCGTGTGGCTCGTGCGTGCTCGCGACGTTTGCGACGGCAACTGTTGCGTGGGATGTTGAGGTCCCGAACGCTCAGACACAGACGGATGAACGGCTTGCTCTTGTGACGGAAAGCTGCCCATGGTCGACAGCACGGTAAGAAACGAGCACACCACACCTCCACACTCACACGCTCACGTGCAGCACCAGTGAGAGAGAGAGAGAGAGAGAGACTTGAGCGCGCTGACACGGACGTTTCAAGTGTAGGCTATTCTCAGGTGGGCAGTAGTGTATTCCAAGAACCAACGCCTCCAGATGATCTTCCGTGATACTTTTCCCAGACTTGCCGATTTTGCACTCAAGGAGCACCAACTTGGACGTGACGATGCCGTCCGACAGCGGCGACACGAAGCTCGCAGGCGACAGAAAACGCGTCTCGATGAGCGGGACGGAGAAAGACAAGAAGGTGGCATCGCCGTCCAAGAAACCCTGCGATGCCGCAATCGAGAAGCAGAGCGACGACACCGCGTTCACCGAGGGCGTGGAGGTGAAAGTTCGCAGCGTCGGCATCGACAAGAAAGTGCTCGCTGCACGAGTGGTTCGCGTGCATCGCAGTGGCGAGTTGTCAGTCAAGTACATCGACTCGGGGGAGGTTGAGAAGTACGTGAAGCTCAGTCGCGTGCAGCACAGTCGCAGCGAATCGGCTGCAGATGCCACCGTGTTCGAAGAAGGCGATGCCGTGCTCTATCAGCGCCAGCAGTCTTCCGGAGCCGACACGGACGACGAAGCTGGAGCGTGGCGCGACGGCGTGGTGAAGATACGACGGAAAGACGGTTTGTACGACATACGCGACACCGCAAGTGAGGAGATCGTGAAGAAGGTGCCTGCGAGTGCTGTGAAGAAAGCGAAGAAGGCTGTGGCGAAGAAACCAGGTAAAGGCGACGACGGCGAGCGTGAGTCGAAGGGCGACGAGAGCGAAGAGAACATCTTACTTGCCGCAGACGCGCCGATCGAGTTCAAGAACAAACAAGGTATCTGGAGTGCTGGTCGCGTCCATCGCGTTCGGTCCGACGGGACGTTCGATGTCGCTGTCGAGAGCGACGGTGATGGGGAGGGAGCTATCGTCAAGCGAGTCGAGCGCAAGAACATCCGCAAGCTCAAGCGAAGAAAGAAGTCCGACGTGAAGGCTGACGGCAGCAAGGATGGCAGCGAGGGTCAAGACGACATCTCCGTGCGGAGACGGAAGCGGCCGTCCAAGAAAGGCGAGAAGCTGCAAGGCGAAGACGAGAGCGACGACAGCGCTGTCGACACTGAGAGTGGCGAAAAGAGCCCCAGCCGACGCAAGCAGCTCCCTCGTGCTGGCGGTACACGGTTCGCCCCACTGTGTGTCAACCAAGTCGTGCAGTTCCCAGGCAAGAACGGCCGCATGCACCGAGGCCGCATCAAGCTGCTCCGCAAAGACGACGACTCGTGCGACATTGAGCACGACAGCGACTCGGACGTGATGTCGAAGCGAGTGCCGGTTGACAACGTCCAAGCCGTGTCAACACTTTCTCGGCTCATGTCCCGACCGGCGTGGATGGGTCCGCTTGACCCGCGGCTGTTCCAGCTCAACGCGCGTGTGATGTACCGGACAAAGGATGGGTTCGAGCGAAAGGCGGTAGTTGTGAAGATCTGGCGCGACGCGGACAAGGACATCGGGCCGGTCTACGACATTGAAGACATCCTCGACGGGACGTTGGTGAAGAAGATCGCTGGAAGCAAGCTCCGTGCCGCGCCGTGGATCAATTACTCGCTGCCGCAGCTCAACATGAGCGGTATCGGCTTCCCAACGTCGCTGTTCTCGACAATCCCACGCAAGGGTATGAAAGTTCGCTTCCGCCTGCACAAGGGCAGCGGCAGCAGCAGCTGGTCGTGGGAAGACGGCGTGGTCGTACGTGCCAAGTCGGACGCGACGTGTATCATAGAGTACGTGACCGCGAAAGATGAGGCAGAGCAAGTGCGCGTCAAGAACGGGGACATCCAGACGCGCTTCTTCTCTCCGTTCAGCCTGGGGAATCCACTCAAGGACTTGCTGCCTGTGATCGAGATGCCGACGCGGATGTACACAGCGGACAGCAGCGTGGAGGTCTCAAGCGGCTCGAACGTGTTTCTCGGCACTGTGGTGTCGGCAAGCGAGCAGGACCGGACGTACGTTATCCTATACAGCGACGGCCGCAAGGAGAAGAATGTGAGCGCCGACCGCGTCCGGCTGTCGTTGCGGAAGCTGCGCATCGGCACGGAGGTAGAGATGATTGTCGAGGGTCCGTGCAAGGAAGTGTCGAGACTCGACGGCGAGGTGGCGTGGGTGCACCGCGACGAAAAGGTGGCCGTCCGCATCAACGGTGGCAACAATGACGTGTTCGCACAAGTGTGCAGCCACGCGCTCATGGTAGGCGGCAAGCCAGCGTTCGCAGCGCCGTTAAGCAGCACGTGGCTGGAGCTCTGCGGATTCTACTTGAATCTCTTGACTGAGGTGCTGATCTACGCATGGCTGTGCTTCGGCTTGGTCGTGGAAATGGGCGAGATGATCCGGCTCGTCAGCGACACGTCGAGCGACAGACTGGAGGACCGAGAGGTCATGGCCGAGCTGTACGCGAAGCGAAGCGTCGACTGGGATACGTGCAAGATGGCGAATAGTAGGGGCGACAGCATCTCGACACCGTACATTCTGATCCCAGGGCAGGAGATCGAGGTCGATCGCGCGTGGCTCGTGACTCTCCTCGTGCTCAAGGCAGTCCTGACAGCTGTGTGCGTAGGGTTGGCCACCCGCCTCGTGCACTCGAAGATCATGGCGATCCAGGACAAGTACGACCTGTCGTCTGTCTTGTGTGCGTCAATGAAAGCGTGTGTGGAGCGAGACCTTGCTGACTGCTGACTCTGTCTCGTGCTATGTTGCCGTGTCGACGAGCAGCTACATTGACGTGAAAGAGTATCAGCTCAACCAAGTGCGGCGCCGACGTCTCGGTCACGTTATGGGTGGCGTCATCGCCGTGTCCTCCCTCACACTCGTCGTGTACGCATCGCTGCTGAACCGATTCGAGGTGTACTGCCTGTTGCAAGCGACAGCGACGGCCGTGCGCTTCGACGCCATCGCGCTCCGCATCAACCTCTTCTCGCTCCGCACTGAGTACGCGACGACCGTCGATCTCCTGCTGCACCTCGCTGCCAAGACGACGCTCAACCTCTTCCGCGCCATCGGACTCCACGTGCTCGTCTTTGCGTTTCCAGTGAGCAGCACTGCGTTCGTGAAGCGCGTGTTGCTGCTCGTGCCGTCCGTCGCGCTCGCGACGCTCTTGTGCGCGCTCGGCGTCGCAGCACTGCACGTGTTCTACTATGTCCAGAAGACAGAGATGGTCTTTCGCGGCGAACTCGCAGGCACGACGAGCGACGTTGACTGGGCGGTGCTGCTCGTACTCATCACGCTGTGGCTGAACGCGAGTCTGTTCAGCATCATCGCGGCGGGTGGACGCTACTTTGAAGCCCGCAATGAGCGTGTCGCGAATTCGCGTGGCGACGTCACAGACGATGTGCTAGAGCAAGCGGAGCGCGGCGACTTCGGGCTCCAGGCAAAGCGCGAGGTGCTCTTGACGAAAGTCGAGCAGCTCCAGGAGCAGCTCGGAGTGTGCAGGCTCAGCGCCGTGCGGATTCACTCGCATGGCCTCTTCCACATCCTAGCAATGGCGCTGGGGATCTACGCGCACACAAGACTGTGCGGGAGCGTCGAGAGCGGGAGCAAGTCGTCGTCGGCAGTGACGCAAGGGATGACGTTCCACCTCGCGATCTGCATCCTGTGGCTCATCGTGTCGGTCATCGCGTCGCTCTCCGCTCTCGTACTCAAGCAGGAGTCACGGACGCGAGAGCTCTGGAGCTTCCTGCATGACGTCTGACTCTTAGGATCAGCTTGGTGACGGCGACAATAGCTTGTTCGTCTCCTTCAAAGCCAACTTGCGGCCCACCTCTGGGCTCGCGCACAGCCACTTTCGATTGGAGACTTGGGCTTCATGCTGCCTGAGGGATTCGCATCGGCGTCTGGAGCGTCAGTCATCGGCTGGCCCTCTCAGCTGAAGTCGTTACCAAACCGGCAGTGGTCGAAACAGCGCCGGTTGAGGAGTGCTCCAAAGCCTTGTGCCGGGAGAAGTCCAAGCTTGTGCCTCCGAAATACCATGGCGTCGGTGCTTCAGGCTGTGAAGCAGAAGCGACTCTCGGACCTCGAGGCGCGCGAGAGCTGCGCGGCGTTCAGGGTTGTCGCGGAGGACGGAGAAATGTCAGCGAAACAGCTCAAGATGTGCTTGTGTGCACTCGGGTTCTCCATCACCTCGGTCGAGGCACGCGCGTTCGTGTACGAGTTCGACTACAACAACACACACACGATCGGGCTCGTGGACTTCCAGCGGGTCTACTTGCTTAAGGTCTAGTTGAGCGCGCGACGAAGTACAGTGTAGTAGCGACAAACTGACGCGACTGAGTGCGCGTATAGCTAACGCGTGTGTTTGAGTTCGCAGTCGCTGCAGCGGAGCAGGCGGGAGCTCTTCGAAGAAGCCTTCGAGTGCGTGCTGTCTGTTCTTCGTTAACGTCTACAGGTACTTGACTGTTTGACTGGCAATCGCGCTGTGTCTTTCTTTCACCTGCAAGAAGATCTCTGGACAAGGAGCAAGTCGGGACGATCCACGTCCGAGATCTCCGCATTCCCACATCCGATACCAGTTCCCGGTCGAGGCGACTGAATGTGCAGGAGCTCGCACGATGTGCGGCGCTCCAGCACTACGACGACAGCGACGAATGTGCTGCGATCTCAGACTTGACAAGAAGTGTCGCGGACGCTCGACACGGAGACCCCGAGGCGGCAGATCTCGTCTCGTTCGATGCACTTGCCGCGTTCTTGAGGATCGGGACACAGTGAGGGTTACGCGGAACCAGCAAATCTCACCACGGAGGTGCAAGTCATCTCCAATTGTTGGTTTACCCGAGAGACGACGAGATGTACACGTGCGTGTTGTGCTGTAGCACGTCGCAGATGAGGTCGGTGAACTCGAGCGGTTGCTCGTTCTTACCGCTAGTCTTGGTGATCTTGGTAGGCACACCGAGCTCGAGCCAGCCCTGGCGGCGCTCTTCGTCGTAGCGCGCGATTGCAACGTGGCCGATCCAGACCACTTGCTGCGTGCCAAAGCCGCAGTGCACGGGGATGATCTTCTCGCGCACGTGGGCGAGCACAGTGATCGTGTCCTCGGCGCCGTCGTTCTTCTCCTCGGACGCTGGGACCCCGTCGCTCTCTCCGAGATGATCAGTGTTGCTGCTGGTGGAAGCGGCCGCATCACCGCCTGTGCGCTTGAGCGCCGACTTCTTTGGGCTCCGTTCTGCCATGGTGGTCCAGGAGGAGAATGAACGACGTTTCGGCTTGTTGGTGTCTGTTCAACAACGTCATTCAGTGTACTTACTCTATGCAGCTTCTGAGCGTGAAAATCCACTGCTGTCGTTGTTGTTGTTTGGTTGGGAAACAAATGCACCGCACTCGAGAAGAGCCGTCACGAGTTTGTCGTCGTCGTGGGTTTGCTCATCATCGCATTGTACTCTGCAGTTTACACTGTGTCCTCGATCGAACGTAGGGAACGTTGGTGTTGACCCTGGAGAGGAGAAGACTTTGTTACGAAACCTGGCGTTTCCTGTCAGAGAATGGCCGAAGCACCAAGTCTTCTTCCACAATAAACTCCATGCGATAGGCAGCACTTGACCACCGTGATCACTTTTATTGAGAACACGAGTGTTCGTGCAAGTCAGGATTTTGGCATTTTGGCATTTTGTCGGTCAGTCAGTTGAGAGGCGTGTGTGACACACGTATCAAGCCAGTCTTTGGCAGTCGTCTCTTCCCCTTTTCCTTTCCTTGCTTTTATCACTACTGGAACAGCCGCACTGCCTTCCTTCCGCCCCATTTCCAAAAGCGCCGCGCTCTTCGCGTCGCCGTCGATCGATCGACTCCATCCGAGGCGCGCGCTCGCCGTACAGAGACCCACCCACGAGTCCAGCGATGAAGAACACGGTCATCAGTGCGTCCGCTCGTCCTACTACTATGCCCATCGGCAGCGCTGTGCTGGTAGTAAACCACGAGCTCCTTCTCTACTAACCGCTCTCGTTCTCTCATTCTCGCGTAACGCAGCGGTGATCTTCTCGCTCGTGTCCACGGGCTGCGCCGTCTACGCGATGGTGTACCCCGCGTGGTTCTACCAGCACTACCGCCGCGACGGCCACGACGTCTTCCAGGGCTTTGGGCTCTTTGCATTCTACTCGACAGCGCCGCTCGAGAGCCCATTCTACGCGTCCGAGACAGTGCTGCAGTACCACGACTTCTGGTGCGTTCCGCTCCGTCTGTTAGTGTGTGTATGAACACGGGAACGGAGCTCATCGTCTGTGTCTGTGTGGGGGTTCAGTGGAGACAATGGGACCGTGCCGAACTACATGCTGGGCGACGGGGACCAGTTCCACACTGTGCTCTGTGGCAAGGGCATGATGTCGACGCAGGCGACGACTGCGACTGGCGCTGCACTCTCAGTGGTCGGCCTGTTTGGCTCGATTATTGCGGTCTTTAACCCGTCCGCCGGCTACTCGGAGCGCGTCGTGTCGTTCTGCACCCTCGTCAGCTGTGCGTCCCGTCCCATGCTGACATAAAGGCGTCCCTATCGACTAGAGGAGGCCTCGTACTGACGCTGCGTTTACTGGACGATTGTCTGCGTGTATGTAGCACTCTTGCTTGCGATTTCGCTCGTGATTTGGGGCTGGACAGTCCAGCAGCGGCTGTACCAAGTGGACTCGATCAACGCCGCGTTCTCGAGCTGCAAAGCAGACCGGAAAGACTGGCACTGCTGGTTCTACGGCTACAGCTTCTGGGTCTGCCTCGCGTCCGTGATTGTGCTCTCTGTCACTGGGTACTTGAGCTCTGCTGGCCGTGCTGAGAAGATCCGGTACTTCCGTAAAGAATACGAGCGCGACCTCGCAGTCGCGGTCCAGCAGTCGATGGAACACGACGCGGCAGGACAGGCGCACCACTTGAACACACAGCCAGCGGCAGCCACGTACGCGCGCAGCAACACGGCGCAGGGCTTTGCGACGCCGCAGCCGTTCGACCAGCAACAGCAGCAGCAGCAGTTTGGCTATGGCCAGAAGCCTGGCAGCGGCTACCCGTCTCAAGAAGTGGACACGACGGCGTACCCCGCGTTCCGTGAAGAGAAGAACCACACACTGCTCGGGCGCCAGCCGAGCGGCGGCGTCGTGTAAGGCGAGCGACCACGTGAAGTCTTGTGAAGGAAGAAGAAGAGGAAGAGGAGGAAGAAAGAGAGGAGGGAGGGAGGGAAGGAGGAGGTTGTTGCGTAGTGTAGCACCAAAGTACCGATCGTATCACATGGACGCTGTCGTCACCCTCGTGTCCCGGCCAAGAGCGAGAAAAGAGAGAGAGAGAGAGAGAGCTCCGGATTGGTTTGTAAGCTACATAAAGTTGCCACACTCGCTGTGAATGGAGAGCGAAATGCCAGCCTCTGAGGTTGCCAGTTGGACTGGATGTGGGTCGATCTGCGCAGTCCTCCATGGGGTCAGCTCAGCTCAGCTCAGTATCGATTTTCGTTCTTTTGGAAGAACTGCAAGCCGACGTCAGATCAGTAGAAAAAACCTGGAGCAATGATGGAGCCAGCAAAGTGGATCTTCACTACAATGTCCAGCAACGGCCACATCGAGCGTCCAGCGCTCGTGTGGGCCCTTGCAGTCCACCTCGTGCCTCTCTCACTTTCGAATCCGCCTGGCAAAGACCGCTCGATTGATCCGATCCGATTTACGTCTCGAAGCCACCCGTTTCTTCTCCACCCCTCTCTCCATGAGTGCCGACACCGTCGCTGCTGCTGATCCCCACCTCCCGTCCGAGTCTCCGCTTGAGCTCCTGATCGCCATCTGCCGTGACCACAGCGCCGAGGATGTCTCCAAGCTGCTGCGCGAGAACCCGCAGGCCGCTGCGGCCGTCAATGCTGTCGGAAGTGGCGGAGAAACACCGCTGATGGCGGCGTGTCGAGCAGGACGAACAGACACCGTGCGCGTTCTTGCGGAGTTTGGAGCGACATCCGTTGACGCACCGAATACCAATGGAGAAACGCCGCTGCTCGTCGCGTCTGAGAGCGGACACCAAGCTGTCGTCAGCGCTCTGGTTGCATTAGGAGCGCATGTCGACGCGAGGTCTTCGAGTGGAGCCACGCCTCTGATGACGGCTACTATACACGGCCACATCGACGTCGTGACTGAGTTGCTGTCGCTCGGAGCAAGCATCGATTCGGCGGATGATTTCGGAATGACTCCACTTCACGTTGCTGCCGCGAACGATCATCGAGACATCGCTGTGGCGCTGCTGTCCCACGGGGCGAACGTCGATGCTGTCAATTCGAGCGATTGCACGCCGCTGTTCATTGCTTGCGAGCAGGGCCACGAAGAGGTCACG
>JAASGD010000979.1:0-14288 GCA_023334115.1 Globisporangium megalacanthum | reverse complement strand
GAAGGGCACCCATACTTCACGATATCAGCCTCCACCTGGCGTCGCTCGCAAGCCGCAGCAACTGCTCGTCATCCGCGCACCTTCGTCAGCGGCTCCACTGCGTATGCCGAGTTGGAATCGAAGCTCGTGACGACTGACGAGAGCAGGCGGAGGTAGAGCTGCTCATTCGCGTCAGTCTCTGCCTCCTCCCGGAGCTTCCACAGTAGTACCCAGTAGTTCGCACCTGGTGGAGGTGGTTCTGCTGCACGGCGACCTCCACGCGGCGTTTCCGGTACTGTGGGCCGCCCGACACGGTCGGTGCGAGCGGGCACTTGTCGATGCGCTCGCGTACGAACTGGAGCTCGCTCCGTGGCAGCTGAATCGCGACCGCTGTGAGCGGCATGCCTTTGCGCACACAGCCGCCGACGTGCGGCATGCGGCGCTGGAAGTTCGCGACCTGAAGCGGCTTTCCACCGGCGGTCGTGAGCAGCTCGTCGCTGGCTCGGCGCGTGAGCACGGCCCGTGCGCGAGGAAAGACGACCGAGGAGCAGGCGTCGCACACGAGCGCAGTGTGTGCGAGCTCCTCCGTGTGCGGCGGGAACGCGTCGTACGCCTGGGCGACTTCGTCCAGTGTCGTAGCCCACATGAAGACTGCAGTCGCGCCTTTGCAGCGGCGACAGCCGTCGCGGAACGGCCGCACGTTGTTCGTGGCGGCCGAGCACTCGGGGCACTTGGCGTGCAGCTGTTTGCTGTCGCCTGCGGCTGGGACTACGCGCTCTGTATACAGCACACCGTGCACGTCACAACCAGGGAATTCGAGGTAGAGGCACTCGCGGCAGACGATTGCAGCGAAGAGACGCATGCGGGTTGTGGTCGACGACGACGACGACGGCGACGGCGGATGAGTGATGGTCCTGTTTGAAGTGGGCAGTGGTGCTGGTGGCGCCAGCACAACAGCAGCCAGTGCGGGCGGAAGCGGCGGTGGTGGTGGCACGGGCGGCACTGACAGCATGTTGCTGCTACTGCTGCTGGACGAGACCGTCATGGCCGCACTCGAAGCGCACGAGTCGCCTCTTGAAGATCTCTCGGTTGGGACCAGAATGTTGGCGTTATGTTTTCTGAAATATAGACAACCCAGCTCGTATTTACAAATATAGAGAAAAACAGAGGCTGGCCGTCAGGAGCCCCACAAACAGACTTGGGCGGCGCAGCAATGGACGAGCGGGACACGAAGCGCAAGCGCGACGACCGCAGCAACGGCAGCGGTGGGAAGGAGCGCAGAGTGAAAGCGCGGCAGGAGGAAATGGACGACGAGTTCCGCGCCACGTACCTGCCGCTCACGGCCTTTTACAAGTATCTCGAGGTTGTGCACCTCGAGAGCCCACTCTTGCTCCCACGGACGCTCAAGTACCGTAGCGAGGCGAAGAGCAAGCTGCTCGCGTCCAACGGCAACGCTGCAAAGCCGCTGCGTCGCTCAACAGACGACCTGTCGCCCACAGGCGGCGCCCTGAGCGAGTTCAAGGTCGGCGTGACGTCCGAGACGCTCGGGGCCTTTCGGAGCGAGAGCCAGCGCATCGGGTTGCTCGTGTCGGTGCTCGCAGCAGCAAAGAAAGGCGACGCACGCTTTGCAGACAACCGCTTTAAGCTGCTCGCAACGAGTCTCCTCCCTGGTACGTACCGTACGTGTGCTAGGAGAGACGAGGCTAGGTTGACGGACTGAACGAACGGACTAATTGACGGACTCATCCCGTTCCTTGCGCCTAGCGTTCTGCGCCAAGGAGCTGACGCTCGGGCGGCAGTTCATCCGCTCCAATGTCTGCGTGTACCTGCTGCTCTTCCAGGTCGTGGATCTCGCTGAGACGGGCAGGGAGCTCGCAAAGAGCACGGCGTTCGCGTTCGCAGCGCCAGCGACGCCAGGAACCACGTTCCTCGGCAAGGAGCTGCTCACGCAGGCGGTCGATGGTCGCCCGCCGCTCTTTGCGAACGTTTTGCGCGTCGACGTCACACGCTGGCGTAACGGGACCAACTGCGTCGACCTCCCTGCGGTGTCGTCGACTGTAAAAGGAGGTGAGTGTGTGTGATGGATGGATGGATGGATGGATGGGCTGGCTGGATGGATGGATGGATGGCTGGATGGATGATCAGGAGAGGGTTGGCAGAGCACTTAGTCCCTCTTGTATCCATCCATCCACCCTCTCAGTCGTCCAGCTCCAGTTCCGCCTACAATGGAATCCGTCAGTGAAGGCGAAGCGGATCAAGGGGCTGCACGAGATCGCACTCGCGAAGCTCGGAGTCAAGCCGTCAGACGAGACAACGGCCGTTCCGCTCGCCAAGAAGGACGAGATGTACCACGTGGACTCGCCAAACCGCAACCACCCGGCAAAGGCGGCGCCAGAGAGCGAGAGCTCTGGGGTGAGTGGCGCTGCTTGTTGGTCGTCGTGGAAGAAAGAGTTGGACGCCCTCTCACGTGTGGTGCTTCCGTTCGTTCGTTCCCTTCGCTCGCAGGTCTACTTTCACTTTCTCTACCACTCAATGCTGCGCCGCATGAGCGAGAAACGCTCGGACTACTCGTGCTCGTGGTGCGACATGTACGCGGGCTCGCTCCGTGGGCTCGTCGCACACCTCGTGTGCTCGCACAGCCGCCTGCGCTTCCAAGTCGCGGTGCGTGCGTGCGTGCGTCTGGATCGTACTTAGTCGGGATGGTTGCTCCACAACTCTATTTCTCACTGTTCTGTGGATGTATGGGGGACTGGCTCGAATCGACAGGTTGGCCACGACAACATGGCGCACATTTACGTGACGACCGTGCAGTCGGAGTGGAAGACGCAGCTGAACTTGAACGTGACGCCAGCGGCGTGTGAGCTGGACGTGCACAACGACGCGACGGACCACATTGAACAGCACTACTACTACTTCTCGCCCAAGAAGCCCTTCCAGAGCGCCAAGACGCCCGAGGAGAAGAAGATTGAGGAGCGCATGCAAGAGTTTGACGAGCTCGAGGAGCTCGCGAAGGAGCAGCCAGGCGACTTCTACGCACCACTGCTCCAGCGCCAGTACTTTCACTCGCGCACCGGCGCAGTCGTGCTCGACCACGAGAAGGATTACGACAGCGACGACGACGTGGACGAGGAGTGGATCATCAAGCAGAGTGAGAAACTCCTGGACGAGTTTGAAGACGTGGCGCTCGAAGAGAAGGAGTTTATGAAGAAGTGGAACCGCCACGCGAAGGAGAACAGGTGCGCGGGTGCAGCGACGGGGCAGTGGTTGTATGGCAGTGGTGGAAAGAGGCTAATGTGTGGGTGGTGGTTTTTGCTGATGGTGGTTTATTTAGAATCCTCGCCGACTTTATGGTGGCATCGTCGTGCCGCCTCTTTGCCAAGCTCCACGGCAAATGGTGCGTGTCATAGCTGGCTGGCGGCATTGGTCTTGGACCACGAGCGGTGACTAACTTAACCCCCTTAACCCCCCGTTCTCTTCAGGCTCCTCGACCACGGACTGCGCTACAACTTCCTCCTGCACTTGTTTAATTTATGGGACAACTCGCTGCTCAACTCGCGCGCAATCATCGACTGCATGCTCATTGTGGACCACATTGCGGTGCGTGGGATCGATGGATTGTATGAACCAGTGGAGATGGATGGTCCTTGATGCCTGACAATGCGATTACGTGCTGCCTTCCAGGTGCTGGAGGAGACGAAGCCAAAGAGCAGCAGCTTTGCGGACGGCGCCGAGTCGTTTCCAGCAACCACCGCAACCACCGCGTCAGCGCACTAGGCCGCGAGCGTCGAGTGGGGTCGCCCACCTGCCTCCATTCCCGACGCGCATTTGCATCTGCTTTTGCATTCTTCATCGTCGCGTTGGTTCCGAACGCATACGACCAGCACCACCACCTCTCATTAATCAAACACCACACCACGCGCTCTCTTCCTTTTCGTCTGCTCGACGTGTGGTTTTTGCTGTCGTCATTCCACGGCTGCCGTCGCGTCATCTGCGTGGTCGTTGTGATCGCAGTCGTGGTTGTGGTTGTGGCGGGCAGGACGGCGGCGGCGGAAGTGGCGCTGGCTCGGCCGTGCGCCGCCGTCGTCATCGTCGGACGAATCCTCGCCGCTCTCGCTCGAGCTCTCGCCGAACGCGCGCTTCTTGTGGAAAATGCAGCATTCTGGCCGGCACATGTTCGCGAGAAAGAGCGACAACGAGAGAGAGAGAGAGAAGAGTGAGCCCGAGTGGCGTGGATCAGTGAGGCGTATCGCGCACAAAAACGAACGCACTGTTGGACTTCTTGCGGCCGAGGTGCTCGTTGTCCACGGTGCTGGCATCGAAAGTCACACGCGCGCGAGGCTGTAGCTGCACATGGTACACGGGTGCATTGGCTGCCGTCGCAGCTGGCGCCTGTGTCGTTACGACCGTCGCGGCAGCCGCTGCTGGTGTCTGCTGGTGCTGCACATTGTAGTGATCGCTCATTTTGCGCGAACAAAGGCGTGTTTAGTTCTTGGAGTGAGTATGAAAACGTGGTCAAAAATTTATTTATATCGTTTAGACAGGGTAATCAATTTTGCAGGAACCAATATTTTGAGGGATTAGTGTACAAGATGCAAACATGACGAGTCTTAGTCCAGCCACCACATAGCTCGTTACAAGCACTTGTCTTGAACGTGTTTGACGAAGAAGTTCGTCTCCATTCTGCGTCCAGCCATGGCGCTGAAATGCTCCAAGTTCTTGCAACGTGGACGCGCTGGGCAGGAACAGTGGACAGGTACTGTATCCGAATCTGTCCAGAAAACAAAACAACCAAGTCCACGTTGCACACTCATTTAGACAATTGCAAGGGAGCACTTGAGTAAGCAACCACAACTTCGACAGTGCCCTCATTTCGGATGCCACTTGTGGGCTTGCTGGTGGCGCTGCAGCTTGCGCGATCTCGGCAGCAACAGCACAAAGCAGGCCGCACACACACTGTGGTGCAGTGCGGTGTCGAGGCGAGTGAGTCGATTTCCCCAAGCTTTGATCTGGTTCCTGTTGCGATTGACAGACCTTTTCAACAGTACACGCACGCAAGCCTCTGGCGACTGAGTGTCTTCGTTTGGTGGAAAGTCAGTGCGAAGACGAATGTGTTTTCCAATGTGAAGAAACATCAACGAACAGTGGAAGTGGCCAGCACCTTGTTCTCGCGAGGCGCGCTCATGCGAGTCTTGTTGGTGCTTTCCAAACCTGACGGCGAAGGTGGCGGCGCGAAGCTGTTGTTGCATGAGCAGTCATGCTTGCAAAATTGGCTAGTGGAATGCAGTCTTATGTTGATTTTTGTACGATAATATCCACACTGGTATGCTTGGTAATCCGTGAGGTAAACTGAAAAGCGAAAACACGCGAGCAAAGACAACAAAACTACTTTTCCCTCGTACTTTGTAAACTGCTTAGACGACATTATTTTTATTTCCGAATTGTTTGTGATTTCACTGCTAACGTAAATATCCTGGTTCAAGCAACTGGCTGCTGCGTCCGCGTAGTCATCGGATGTGCCAGGGTAGTTATCCTGTTCATTCGCCGGTCATCACTTTATCGCGTGTGCAAAGCCGAGCCAGCGTGTGCGACTCGTCTGGGAGCCATACATTCTCCAAGTCAACGAGCCCACTCAGCGCAAGAAGCGAGGCTGGTCACGTCGCCCCGCACTCACTCACACATTCGCGCTTCCACCACCTTCGCCGCCGCGTTGGCGCCGCCTCCTCCATGGCGTGCATCGACGCTGGCGCCGCCGCCGAAGCTGTGCGCGTGGCTCTCGCGGCCGCGCACGAAGCCGGTGCGGCTGCCGACACCACGACCAGCGACGGGCTCTTTGGCCGCCTCCGCCGTCTCGACGTCCTCACGACCGCTTCCGGAGCCGGCAGCAGCACGAACGACACGACGCTGTTGCTGCTGCTCGAGCCCGAGTTCGCTGGCGCCGCCACCGTGAAGCTCGTGGCCGCGCTGCTCTCGCTGCTCGCGTGCGTGTTCATCCTCTCGTCCTTCTTCTTCTTCCCGCCGCTGCGCAAGCACCACTCGGTCTTCATCGTGTGGATCGCACTCATGGGCGTCGCGTTCCACGGCACCGTGGTCGTGCAGCCGCCAGCGCACTACGCCGCGTGCTGCAGCACCGCCGCCGTCATCCAGCTCGCGCTGCTCGCCCAAGAGCTCTACTTGTTTGTGCTCGCATTCAACTTTTACCTCACGACCAAGTACCCGTTCCGGAAGACGCGGTACTTGGCGCTCGTGTACCACGTCGCGGTGTGGGTCGGGAGTGGTGCGACTGCGTACGCTGCGAGCGCGTACGGCCGCGGGAGCGTGAGCTCATACGGCTACTGCTGGTACAACTTTGCGGGCGAGAGCTCCGAGGCGCTCCTCCTGCGCACGTTCTTCCTGCCCGTGTGCGTCGGCTACTGCGTGAGCCTCTCGCTGTACGTGCTCGCGACGAAGCGCGTGCACTTGAGCGCCGGCGGCCCCTTGGACGGCGGCGCGCAGACAAACTTGGACGCGATGCGGAGCTTCCTCTTCGTGAGCTTTGCCTACTGGTGGCTCGTCTCCATCCCGTACGTGCTGCGGCACAAGCACGTGGTCGAGCTCAACTCGGCGCCCGAGAAAGCGCTGCGGTTCCTCGGCGGTCTCCTCATTGCGCTCAAAGGCACGCTCCACGCGGCGACGTGGGCCCGCACGACGCGCCTGCAGCACGCGTACCGGCTCTGGCAGCAAGGGAACTGGGACGACTACCTCAAGGTGTATGAGGCCACTTGGGTGCTGCGGCACGAGATCCTCTACTTTGCGACGCAGGGCATCCAAAAGAGCGTCGAGCTGGCGGACAGAGCTGCGGCCGAGGCGGAGGCGGAGGCCCAGAGAGCAGCCCACGCCGCAGCCCAGACAGCCCAGACAACCCCACCAACACAGTCAGCCGAGTCGATCTTTGCGTTCGCGCAGATGGCGGGCGTGTATCCGTGGCAGCTGCGGCTCGGTGTGCTAGCCGAGCAGCCCCACGAAGTCGCGTTCGAGCTCAGCGGCCTCTCGGGCGAGCAGGCCGTGACGTTCCGCGACCTCGAGCCGGACGCGTTCCGGGAGATCCGCCGGCTCTCGGGCATCTCGCAGACGACGTACGTCCAGTCGTTCACGGGGCGCACGCACGAGCGCTTCAGCGAAGGCAAGAGCGGCTCGTTCCTCTACTACACGGGCGACCAGGTCTTCATCCTCAAGACGTGCACGCCCGGCGAGCAGCGGTACCTGCTCCAGATCCTCCCGCAGTACACGGAACACTTGCGCCAGTACCCGAGCAGCTACCTCTGCCGCTACGTCGGGTGCCATGAGCTCGTGATGCAGCACCAATCTGTCCACTTCATCGTGCTCACCAACATCCTCACGAGCGCGAGCGTGAACGTAGACGAGTTCTACGACCTCAAGGGCTCGTGGGTCGGCCGGTACCAGGTGCTCGCGCGGGACGGGACGCAGCGCGTGTGCAAGTACTGCGGCCGGGACTTCATTGTCGGCATGTCGAAGGAGGCGTGCGAGCAGAACCCACTGTGCGGCCACGGCCACGCCGAGTTCATGGTCGGCAAAGACCTCAACTGGTCGCAGCACAAGCTCGGGCTCCAGCCTGCTGTCGCCGACCGTCTCGGCTCGCAGCTGTACGCCGACAGCGAGTTCCTCGAGCGCATGAACTCGATGGACTACAGCCTCGTGATTGGGCTCAGTCGGCGGTCGCACGAGCAGCTCTCTCCAGCGCCGTCGACGCCGAGCACGGCAGCGACGACGCGGTCGATGCGGCTCGACGGCGGCCTGCTCGGAAGCGCCGCTCGGCCGCGCAAGAGCGGCAGCGATGACGAAGCGCCGTCGAGTTACCTGCACGCCGTGACGCCGCAGAGCGCGACCACGCGGGCCACCCACGAGCTCCTGCCGACCGGCGGCGCATGCGTCGTGAACATGGGGATCATCGACATCCTCACGCCGTGGTCCGTGAAGAAGAGTCTCGAGAACTGGCTCCGCGTGCGCCTCCAGTGCCGGGACCCGTCCGGCATCTCGTGCGTTTGCCCCGCGCAGTACGCAGAGCGGTTCCGCCGCAACGTCGTGGACACGGTGGTTTTTGGCAACCCATCGGCTGGGGGCGCGACTCGGTACCAGAGCCCGGACGTGACGAAGGAGTCGAAGGAGTGCATTATGGTCGACTTCTCGGGCTCCATCACGCTGCAGGTCTGACGGACGGAGACGCCTCTCCAGTCGACTCATCCACCGCACTCACTCACTGGAGGCTGATGCCGTAGACGGTGAGCACGCACGTCATCGTGGCGTTCTCCCACCGGACCGCAACGCTTCCTGGAGCCATTCACCCACACGAGAGCCGCAGCCAGCGTCAGAGCTCTCTCGGGTCCGCCCCAGACCCACCCATCCATCCAGAGACACCCACATCCACTCACTCACCGTCGCGTGCAGCGTCCCAGAAGCAGGTCGAGTTGGCGTGGAAGCCCGCGTTCCGCTTCTGGAGCACCATGCAGTTCACTGCCAGTACCATAGCAAGAGCCGCCAGCCAGTCTGTCAGCCAAGAGACTGAGGGGGACTGACGGCTCCTCCCCCTCGTACTATTTAATAATCAACCCCAACTAACTGTCCACACCCGTACCAATGTACTTGAAGCCAGCCGAGCCGTTCGCGACGTTCTTGAGGTTCTTGAGGCAGAGCGCCGACACGTCCGCCGTCCACTGGTGCACGTCGGCTGCGTGGTACGAGCGGCCGCCGAGGATCTGTTCGGGCACCTGCGACACCACCAAGTGCACCACGAGTCGAGCGTCAGCGTCTGGTCTGGGCGGAGGACAGATTACCATCACTCTTAAACGCCACCTCTTGCGCGATCTTCTTCACTTCGTCCTGGATCGTGTGGAACTCGTACTGCACACAACGACGCGCGAAGCGATGCATCACCCGACTGTCGCATCCGCAGCAGCGCTGCCGAACGAGCGCGCACGTGAGAGACGCACACACGCACCGCCACCTCGCTCTCCATCTCGGGCACGTCTTCTTTAGTCAGGTGTCGATGGTGAAAAAATACAGAAATAACCCCCACTAAGTTCGCTTTCGTCCCTAAAACGACCAATCACGCACACAATGGCGCCGCACATGGTCGTGACAGCGCCGCCAGCACCGTCCTCGGCCGTGGCCGGCGGGGGCTTGCGCTTCGCTACCGCCGCTGCCATCGCCGAGCGAGAGGACACGCTCCCACATGCGCCAGTGGAGGTCGCGCCGTGGCGTATGCGCGAGCGCATGAAGACCATGGACGTCGCCCTCGTTCTCTGCTTGAACATCGGGACGGACCCGCCAGACGTGGCGAAAGCGTCGCCGTGCGCGCGCAAAGAGTGTTGGGTGGACCCTTTTTCGATGCCGGCGCAGAAGGCGCTCGAGACGATCGGCAAGACGCTCCAGTCGCAGTACGAGCGCTGGCAGGCGCGCGCACGGTACCGCCAGAGCCTCGACCCGACCGTGGACGAGATCAAGCAGCTCTGCGTATCCATGCGGCGCCACGCCAAGAGCGACCGCGCGCTCTTCCACTACAACGGCCACGGCGTGCCGCGCCCGACGCCGAACGGCGAGATCTGGGTCTTTAACAAGAGCTACACGCAGTACATTCCGCTGCTCGTGTACGACCTCCAAGCGTGGGTCGGCACGCCTGCGATTTACGTCTTCGACTGCTCGGCGGCGGGACTGCTGCTGAGCCACTTTGAGCCGCCGGCGGCGCCTGGGAGCGGCCAGGGCGAAGCGATCGTGCTCGCTGCGTGCGGCCCCACAGAAGTCCTGCCGCTGAACCCCGAACTGTGCGCAGACGTGTTCACGTCGTGCCTCACGACGCCCATCACGATCGCCCTGCGGTGGTTCCTCTCGCAGAACGCCATGTCCATGGCGCACGTGGACGCGAGCTTCATTGAGCGCATTCCCGGGAAGCTCACGGACCGCAAGACGCCGCTCGGCGAGCTCAATTGGATTTTCACGGCCATCACCGACACGATCGCGTGGAATGTGCTGCCGAAGCCGCTCTTCCAGAAGCTCTTCCGCCAGGACCTCCTCGTCGCGTCGCTCTTCCGCAACTTCCTCCTCGCGGAGCGCATCATGAATGCCGCGGGCGCCACGCCGTGCTCGCTCCCCGCGCTCCCGCCGACGCACCACCACCCGCTCTGGCGGTCCTGGGACCTCGCGGCCGAGAGCTGCTTGAACCAGCTCTACAAGCTCTCGCACCCGCACCCCCACCCACACGCTGGAGACAGCCTGAGTCTCCAGCCCTCCCGCTTCTTTGCGGAACAGCTCACGGCCTTTGAGGTCTGGCTCCAGTTCGGCTCGCCGTCCAAGCCGCCGCCGCAGCAGCTGCCCATGGTGCTCCAGGTGTTGCTGAGCCAAGTGCACCGGCTCCGCGCGCTTGTGCTGCTCAAGAAGTTCCTGGACCTCGGGCCGTGGGCTGTGAACCTCGCGCTCTCGGTCGGGATCTTCCCGTACGTCCTCAAGCTGCTCCAGTCGCCGGCCGCGGAGCTCCGGGACGTCCTCGTGTTCATCTGGACAAAGATCCTCGCGCTCGACGCGAGCTGCCAAGTTGACCTCGTCAAGGACGACGGCCACTCGTACTTTATCGCGAACCTCGCGGCGAGTCTCCAGCAGCACCAGCCGCACCAACAATATCACCACCACGCTCCAACAGCGACAGCGTCGAGCAGCGTCGTGCCAGCGGATCAGAAAGTCATGTCGGCGTTCGTGCTCTCGGTGATCTGCGACAGCTGCGTGCAGGGCCAGCGGAGCTGTCTCTCCCAGTACTTGCACAAGATCTGTACGAATCTGCTCGTGGACGCAGACGAAGACGTGCGCAAGTGGGTCTGTCTCTGCCTCGCGAAGCTCTGGGAGAACTACGAAGACGGCAAGCGCGTCGCGATCGACGACCAGGTCCCGCGGCTCCTGAGTCTCCGGCTCAGCGACGACCGCCCCGAAGTGCGTGCAGCGGCTGCGTGTGCGTTCGGAGCGCTGCTGGGGCTCCAAGTCGACGCGGCGCTGGTCGCGAAGATTGGCGGCGACGAGCACCGTGTCGACGACTACATTCGACGGCGCGCACGGGACGACATTGTGATCGCGACAGGACTGCTGCGCGCGTGTCAGGACGCGTCGCCGCTCGTGCGACGGGAGACGGTGCTCGCACTAGCGCACGTTGTGCTGCACACGTACCACCAGCCGCGCTTCGAGTCGGTCGCGAAGCACTGTAAGAACCGGTCGCTGAGCAAACGGAGTGCGCCAGTGGCGGTCGAGAGCGACGCGAGCAGCAGCGGCCGAAGCGACGCGCACAGCCACGATACGCACACTGGCGTGAGCGTGTCATCGTCGTCGTCGGAGCGCCGCTTGTCGCTCGAACTTGACGTGGACCCGGAGCTCGTGAAGGCGATTGGCGAGAACGCCAAGTACTACTGCCAGGTCTGGCAGGAGCTCAAGGAGATCCAGTCGAGAGACCCGTCTCCGAGCATCGCGAACGCGGCGAAGCGCATCGTGAGTCTTGTGAACGCGGGCGTTCTGTCGGCCGAACAAGACGCGTTGCGGAGAGCGTCGGCTCCAGCCAGCACGAGCACGAACGGGAACACCACGAGCGCTGGGCAGCCTACCACCACCAGCAGCAGTACCATCCACCACCACCACCACCACCGACCGGAATCTGCGAGGAGTGCTGGCCCATCAGCTCATCTGCAGCGAGAGGGCTCTGTACCAGACTTGCCAGCGATGGCGACCCCGCTCCAGAGCAGAGGCAGCCACACGGGTGGCATGGGCATGTCGGACCGAGGGTTCGTGAACGGAGGACCCAGTCACACAGGCTTGCAAGAGCCGACAGGACTGCGTCGAAGTGGCGAACCATTAACATCAGCAAATGGCGACGGGGGGTCCGGTGGCATCCGTCCGACGCAGTCCGTGGGGAACTTCCGCTTGTATCAGGACGAGCAGCACCGGGCCAGTGGTTCAGGCGGCCCAGGGGCCACCCCCTTCCAGCCCAACGCACCGTCCATGTTTGGCAACCTGCAGCACGCGCGGTCGTTCGGTACCGACGCCGGGCTGGACGCGTCGTCCATCAGTGTGCGCTCGAGCGTTGCTGTCCCGAATCGCCACGACCCGACCACTGGGAGAGCTCCTGTTGCTGCTACTGCTGCTGGGGTCGGTGGCCAGTCACACAACGTCTACCACCCGAGCTTCCAGTACGGTCGCGACCCGAGCTTCCCTCCAGTGCTTTGCTCGAAGCTGTACGAGCGACACAAAGCGGCGTTCAACGAGCCAATCATCGAGCCCGTGAATGAAGACGACGATCCACTGAGTGAGAAGGGAGCCGAGCGGATGGAGCGCAGTCGCCGGTTCGACCAGATCCGGAAAGGGGCGCTCAAGATCGCACCCGGGTTCTCGCTGCGAGACAGCTCGCAGCAGTCACCACCGCCAGGCAGCTATGGCGGCGCGTACAGCTCCGTGTCGCCGTCGTCGTACGTGTCGCCTGCTGACTTGTACGCGGGCGGCAGCTCGGGGTACGGCATCGCCCCGCCCCGTGGGAGTGAGCGCGAAGAGGTGAAGAACTTCACGCTGAACCTCCGGCAGCGCGCAGTGCTCAACTGCGACGCCGAGATGACGTCGCTGCTGCTGTTCCACCCGTTCGAGACGCTGCTGCTCGTGGCCGACGACAAGGACCAGATCTCGCTCTACAACTTTGACCAGAGCGAGAAGAAAGTCATGAGCTTTGGGAACAAGAACCCGACCGGGTGCGTCGTCGTCCAGACGTGGCGGGCTGTTGGAAGGCGATCAATCGTGTGTGGCTCTCGACTCACTGGTGTGTGTGGTCGTTCTACCGTGTCTGCCTCTTTCTCTGTGCTTCGTCTTGGTCTTCTTCTTTGACCAGGTCGCGCTTGACGTCGCTGAGCTGGATCAACGAGACGGAGGAGAGTCTGCTCACGTGCGGCTCGGACGACGGCGTGATCAAGATCTACCACGGACTGCACACGCCGCAGCCGCACCACGGGAGGCCGAAGCTCCTCAGTGCGTTCGTGGCCGTGCCCGACCTGGTCCCCGGCACGCGCGGCTCGGGGCTCGTGACGAACTGGCAGCAGAACGCTGGGATGCTCTTTGCCGGTGGGAACTCGAGCGTCTTGCGCGGCTGGAACCTGCGCCAAGAGCGCTGCACGTTCAGCTTGTCCACGAACACGGACTCGTGCATCACGAGCATGGCGAGCGACGAAGCGACCGGCGGGACGCTCGTCGCGGGCTTTGGCGACGGCACGCTCCGGCTCTTTGACGCACGCGGCCGCCCCGAGTTCGCCGCCAAGATGACGATGCGCGAGCACACGTCGTGGGTCGTGCAGACGCACGTGTACCCGGATAAGTACGAGATGCTCTCGGGCTCGGTCTCGGGCGAGCTCAAGTTTTGGGACCTGCGGTACCCAAAGACCAGTGTCAAGTCGCTCGAAGCGCACCGGTCGCCTATGACCGCCCTCGCAGTGCACAACTACGCGCCGATCTTTGCGAGGTGCGTTGAAGTGGTTTTTGGGCTCGGACAGTGTGTGACTTACTGACTCACTGACTCACTGACACGGTGGTGGTGGT
This sequence comes from Globisporangium megalacanthum, assembly GCA_023334115.1. Taxonomy (NCBI): domain Eukaryota; phylum Oomycota; class Peronosporomycetes; order Pythiales; family Pythiaceae; genus Globisporangium; species Globisporangium megalacanthum. The sequence goes on along the minus strand of JAASGD010000979.1, from coordinate 710 downwards.
GGTGCTGTCTGTGACGGCCTCCAGTGGGTCGCACAACCAGTTCATCAAGGTGTTCAAGAGCGACGGCGAGCAGCTCGCGCTCATCCGGTACCACGAAGGGTTCCTGGGCGAGCGCATCGGCCCCGTCTCGTGCCTCGCGTTCCACCCGCACCGGCTGCTGCTGGCGTCCGGCGCGACAGACTCGGTCGTTGCGGTCTACGCCGGCGACAAGTGAGTTGACGAGGACGGAGCCTGGAAGAGTGTGAGGGTGTGAGTGAGTGAGTGTTTGTATGTGGCCCATGCCATGAGGACGTAAGGATGTGAGGGCTGAGAGGCAATCGATCGATCAGTGGACCACTCGCAGGCGTTGGAACTGTACGCAAGCAACCAGCAACACAACAAGAGTTCGCTCACACATTGCACAGTGGAAGACTGAACGCACTACTCACGCACTGGCAAGTAACAGCTCCAGCTGTCTCTCTCGTCTCTCTCGTCTCTTCTCTTGTCAAGGCGGCCAGCCCCACTCACTGACTTCCAGCAGTAGCCGTCTCGAAAGGAACTCGGAAGGTCGGAAGCCCAATAACCACCGTTCACTGGATCGGCAAGTTCGCGGCTGGGAACCGTGCGCGGTCGTGTGGGGCCGAGTGGTCAGCGTTTGAACCGACCGGCACGATCCCAAACGCGTTCAGGTGCGTGTGCGAGCCGTAGTAGTGAAGCTTAATGTGCTGCAT
>JAASGD010000978.1:0-14301 GCA_023334115.1 Globisporangium megalacanthum | reverse complement strand
GACTTCATCTAATTTAGAGAGAAGGCGCAAAGAGTGTGGACCACACTGTGTATGGCCACGAGTCGCACAGTTGGTGCCTGAATGCACAACAATTTCAGGTTGGTGCCTGAATGCACGCAACGATTTCAGGTTGGTACTGTTGGCACTCAACACAGAATTTGTATTCAAACCACACTTGGAATGAATATACCGGATCTGAAACAGTAACTGTCCGGATAAATATTCAAAATAACACCGAACAAGTATTTAACGGGATGGATGATTGGAGCCAAGATGTTCAAAAATTTTGAACAGAATGTTGCACAAACCGAACATGATTTCAAAATCCAGGGGTGCAACATAAGGATCTTCACAATCAGCTGATTCGATTGGTTGAAAGGGCTACGCAAATCCAAAACGAAAGGACACCTCAGTCGTGGATCTTGTTGATCCAACGTGGATTAGAGCAACCCACAAGTAGCACAAGACGTCACGACTTCGAGATCGAAGAAGCTGGCAGACGTGCGCGTGCTCGCGACCACCAAAACAAGCTCGAGCTCGACGCTGGCGAACGAGAGCTCTCGCCGCATCACCAGCAACCCGCTCGCAACCGATCTGGTTGGCTGCAGCTCGCCGACACATGCTTCTACCGCGACACGCAGCTCACTACCAGTGCGCGAGCTCCAAAGCCATTGCAGCGACTGCTACAGCGCTCCCGCTAAAACCGTGGCGTCCTTCGCGCAGGCTCATTGACTCAACAGCACGTCCAGCCTGTGCTAGGCTTGCTAAGCAACTCGTGCAGCGTCGCAGCATGGCGTTTGCGTCCGAGTTTGGTCGTGGTGCCAGCCTCTACTGCTGCGTTGAGGCAGCTTCACGTCAGCATCAAGCACGGCAGCACGCTCGTCGGCTTGTACTCGCGATCGCCGACGTCTTGTACGACGCAAAGAGCGTCCGTGTCCACAAGCTCCTGTCCGTGGCAACAAGCTCCTGAAAGAGCACTCCAAGCGACCAGGTTCGGGTCCAAGCGCCGCTGACCAGCATGACGAGCAACCCTGCGGTAGTGGAGGAAGCAGTGAGGAACTTCCTGCTCTACGACGAGTCTTTCTGGAGCTCGAGCTACGGCCCAAGCTGCCGTGCGAGTGGTCAGTGCTCTTTGGGTGGGGAGTGCGAGTGTACGACAAGAACTACAAACCCAAGCCCAACTGCCCGCCAACAGGCCAGCTTGGCTGGATCTGCCTGGGCAGCCAGTGGTGCAGAGACGAAATGAAGTTCCACCCCTACTACGGCGCCAAGACGACTTACGCAACGCGGCACTTGAAAGAAGTGCATGGCGTCGTGGCGTCCAAGACACAGACGGCTGGCGTGGCAAAGCACTCGCGTGAGAAAGAGATCGAGCTGCTCTCCGCCTCTCCTCTCTTTACCTCAGATCTGGCTCGCCTTCTCCAGCTTCTCGAGACCCGTCGTGTCGTGTTCAACAGCCTCCCGTTCGTGTTTGGCGAGTATGACGACTCGTTGATCATCAACGAGATTTTCGTCCAAGAGAAGTTCCGTGCAACACTCAACAGGCGGACGGTGGGTGTCGCAGTGCATTATCGAGATGTATGCGTCGGCACAGCGAGAAGCTGCTCGGCACATCAAGAGGAGTGTCGCGCTACGAGTGAGCTGCCTCACCATGGTCTGTGACTTCTGGACCTGCCCAACGCAACGCTCAAGCTACCTCGGAGTGCGAGCCGACTTCGTCGACAACGTGTGGAAGATGCGGTCGATCCTTCTCGGCGTGCGCAAGTTCAATACGGACTACGGCGAACGCGGGAACGGCATCCGGCGGCCGTTCAAGAGGTGGCTGACAGAGATCCTTGGCAACTTGGCCTCAAGCAAGGCGACTTCTTTGCGGGCATGAGCGACGGTGGAAGCGACGTCAAATGGATGCTGCACAGTGGTCTTGGTCTTGAGTGGAAGTGGTGCGTGGCGCACATGTCGAACGCAGCCACAAAGATCTCGTTCGGGCTGGAGACTCGTCAAGCGTCGCCCAACCCCGACATAACCGCACTCGTGGACGACATTCGGCTAACGTTCCGGCTGGTGAAGGACGTGCGAGTCATGGGGAGCCTCTTCGAGGCGCTATGCTAGGTGGAAGGCACGCAGAAGTCTGTGTCTCTACTCGACTACAGGTCTCACAAATTCCACGGGCTCACGCGCGTGGTAGAGAGGATCCTCGACAAGTGGGGCCCACTCGAAGAGTGGTTTCGCGCACGGACGACGTCGACGATCGGCACCTCGTCGGTGCGTACGTTTCCGCTCGCTGATCGGCAAGAGGAACTCACCAAACTGCTCTCTATCCTGAAGCCGGTGACAGAGCTCAATTCAAAGAGCCAAACCGAGCAGCCCATGCAAGTGGCGACGTTGTTGGCACTCTACAGGCTCCGCATGGAGACACTCAACAGCGCCCACCCCCTTCCGTACCACAAGCGCACTGCAGACAGCGACCAACGCTACCCGCCGACTCAGTTGAAGCCGCTCGTTATGAGCGCTCGCACGTAGCTCGCCCAAGCGCTCGACTCGCGGTTCTTCACGCGGTACACTGACACCGCCGCCTGAATGAGCGCGTCATTCATCTACGAGACGCAACTTTTCCTTCACCCGCAGTTCAAGAGCCCGGACAACACGATGGTGAAGGCCATCTTCTTCGGCAATGGAGCGCGCGGCGTCTCTCCTGGCTCCTGCAGGAACATTTCGGACGCGATCAAAGCGAAGTTGCTAGCAAAGGTGAAGAAGTTGATGCTCCAAGTCGGGGCAACCGTAACGCCTACAGCGACCGACACTGTGGAAGCCGCGGAGCCCAACACAGCGGCTTCGATCCCAGCCGACCTTCTTTCGTTCTTTGGGTGGGCGTCCGATCACGTCGTAGCAGCGCCGGTAGACACGACCGAGGCGCGAGATGAGGAGGAGCTGCTGCAGTGGCAACGAGAGCCATCGAGCTCGACGACCTCGGTGCTGTCGTACTGGAAGGAGAGAGCAGACGCGAACCACTTCAAGTATCTCCCAGTCGTGGCGAAGATCGTGTATGCAGTGCCAATGTCTTCAGCGCAGATTGAGCGTGACTTTTGGCTGTGCGGGCGGATGGTGACACCGCATCAAACGAGCCTGAGCGCGTAGAAGATCGACATGGCGGCCTTCATCTCGTGCAACCGCGAGTACCTGGACCTTGGACAATGTGAGGAGATAGCGCCAGCAGAGACGGCGGTGTACAATCCCGTCGCACATCTTGGTGGGTGTGCTTGAGGAGATCGATGACGAGATGGCGATCCAGTTGCAGGACACCTTCTCTGCCTCCATTTTCGATGAGGAGATGATGGAGTAGTGGCTGCATCAACGTGTTGTTCATTGCATAAGCTCGTCCACAAATCCACTCGAACGTTTGCCTGCTCAACTTTGCTTGCCCGGCTACGACGTGTTCCGTTCGCTCTTGTATGCACAGTACATTGGGAAAGCTAGCAACCACTAGCTCGCTCGTCTTCCAACTCCAGCTGGATGGCGTCGCGCAGTCGCTGGAGGTCGGGCGGAAGGCGTTGCTCTAGCGCTTGCGCTTCTCGAGTTCGATCTCTCGCTCGAGGTTCCGCAAGCGAGCGAGGTCGGCTTCAACTCTCGGCGTCCTTCTTCTCAACGCTTGATGCGATGGCGAGGTCGGCGATCTCGTCGAGAGCTTCGATCATCGCTGTTCTAGAACACAGCCACAGCGCCACGAGCACCTGCTGTGCCACTCGCGTCTTGCACAAAGTGACGCCCGCCTGCTCACGGTTCGCAACGACGGCTCCTGGTACTTGCTCTGCTTTGATCAGCTTCGCGTCTGAGCCAGCTCCGGCTGGCTGAAGAAGCTGAACCAGCGGTTCTTTCGCGTCTTGAGGTGGCGAAGAGCGCGACGAGCAGGCAGCGCATGAGGTACACGCAGGAGTCGGAACCGGAACACTGCTGCACGGAGCAACCACTGCCTTCTGCTCTATTGCCGGAGCCCGCGGCGGGGCCGCCAGCGGAACTGGAACACGGCTGCACGGAGCTGCCGTAGCGTTATGCTCCGTCGTCGGAGATGGCGACGCTTCGATACGCGGCGCGTCATCCTTCGCCGCACTACCGGCGGACAATGCCGCGACCGTGAGTCGGGTCTCCATGAGCTGCACGAGTCGCTCCTCCAGTGAGTTCGTTTGACGATTAGCACACTCGATCGCCGTTGGCTCTGCCATCACCAAGGCCTTCGAAAGATGGCTCTCCAGTGCGCTCCTCACCACTGCGGTGATCTTGCGCTCGACGTGCCCGAACTTCTTGTTGACGGCAGCGAGAACTGCGGTGTCAACCTGCACTTGGTTCTCTGCCGAGTTGTCGCCGCCCACGAGCTTCGCCTCGCTCGCCGCGATCAGAATCCGCGACTCGTTCTCGATCGCGGCGAGCTTGCTGCCGATCATGCCGACAAGTCTCGCCTCGGGAGTGCTGACGACAGCCTCTGCTGACTGGATCGCCGCCTTCGCCGCGGCAGACACAGCACTGGTACACGTGGACTCGAGTGCGTCCTTCATGTATCCTTCGAGAAGATGACGAGCGTGGGCCTTTACCTTTGCCACGGCGTTATCGACACTCGCATCGACTTGCCCGTTGACCGAAGTCTGGAGTGCTCGTTCAGGCTTGAGCTGTACCTCACTCGACACTGTAGATACGATGCCCGGCGCAGCACTTGAGAGAGCAGATTCGATACCGGTCTTAGCGCCGTCCAGCTTGGCAAGCACCGAGTTGATGTGCTCTTAAGCGCGCAAAAGGAAGTCCGACAGCTTGCTCTCAAGATCCTGGGCTACTTGGCGCCTCACGTCCTCCAGTGCTGTCTCCGTTCCAGACGTGAACTTGCTGTGCGACTTGATCGCGAGCTCATTCAGCTTCGCCGTTGCAGCGGCCTCCACCTTTGCGAGCGTTGTGCTGTCGGCGGCTTCGAGCGCGCGCAAGACGCCTTCTTCAATGTCACGCTTGATGCCTGCCGCATGGGAGTCGACCAGCGACACCATAGCGCGAGTGGTGTCTGCGTGAGTGTCGGCCAGCGCTGCTTGAAGGCGGTGCTCAGATCTCTGCTGGATCTCGAGCTGTGCGTCGGCGTAGACGTGCAATATCTGAAGCAGCTCGTTCCGGTCGACACCGTGGTGCTGGTGGTGCTGCAGCTGCGCTTGCAGCATCTCCTCTGCCTGTGCTCTGAAGTGCAGGAGGATGCCTTGGATGGCTGCCGAGTAGTCGGCGCCACTGCTGCTGCTTGCTGGCACGCATGCAGACGACGAACTTGGCTGGTGCACCACGAGCTGGTTCTCGAGATAGTCCAACGACTCTACCGCCTCCTCCATGTTGACGTTCGCACTCGTGTCGCCCATGTTGGTTTGGTTGGAGCTTTGAGCAATGAGATCTTCGAGAGGTGTGCCTCTCGGAGACTCGGATATCCTACAATGAGGCGCCGCTCACTTTTTACCAAATTGCAAATCTCGATTTTTGAACATGTCTGAATGTACGGTAATTGGTGTGGCAGAGTGTACATGTTCTGTGCGCTTAATTCCATGTTCAAACTCAAAATTTTGAACATCAAAATCGACCGAACACGTATTCAATGCCTTATTTTGAACAGAATATCCGACGGAACACATGTTCAGAGAATATTCATTCCAGGTGTGATTCAAACACTTGAGGACGGAAGCCACTCGAAGGGGTGTGAGAGAACATCTGAGAAAGACGAGCGTGTCAGCTCTAGTCATTTCCAAAAAGAAACGTCGAGCCCACTGCAAAGCGCGTGGCTCACAGTGTTTTCTTTCGCACACGGCGTGAGCACGCGATGGCCACGAACAAGCAAGTGCGCGAACGCCTTGAAGCGAGAGACGGAGTCAGAGCGACGGCTCTCGTCGAGCGGCTGCTCGATCGCGAGACAGCAGGCGCGGCTGTGTTGATGTTCTAACTTCGATGATTGTGGTGCAGGAAACACGCAGAGGAGGGATACGGCGAAAACGGCGCGTGAAAGTTGGTGCATTGCTTTGCTTTTGCAAGTCAAATTGAAACGAACGCAGACTCACAGGCCTTTGAACTCTCCCAGATATCGCTTTGCAGGCTTGAGCGCAGAGGACCGAGCAGACGTGGACACAGGACGCGAGCCCCAAGCTCAGACCGTTGACGTGGTGCGTGTGCTAGCGTTTGTGATTTTAGAGTGGCAAGGGGCTCAGGAGCCATTCTGTGCGTGCAGGCGAGACTCAAGAGATCTCGTAAAAGCCAACAGAGCGATTGGACAAAAGCACGCGGCTCGAGCACGAATCACCGACCGTTGCCGTGGTGCGCGTGTGAGCAGTTTCGCGTTTTTTGCGAGGCACAGAAGGACACCTTGTTGTTTGAGTGCTGTCACAGCGGCGAGTGGACCAGGACACGAGAGACAAGTGTTCGAGAATCAGTGGCGCGAAGGAGAGGAGAGCGGAGCACTGGTGTTTGCGCAAGCTGTGTTGAAACGTTTGAGTGGGTGTCTAACCATCCACACCCCACTCTGTGCGTGCAGACAAAGTTCAAAGATCAACGTGCAGTGTAAAGAGCGCAAGAGACGACCGAGAAACCCGGTGGCCTGTTGTGCGTGTGCCGGACTTTGAATGGCATTTCTAAAGAGGTGTCCAGCTCACATGCTCTTGTGAGCGTACAGAAAAGCGATCGAGCGCTCACAAGCGATCGCACAAGCCGAGAGAGGAGGAGATCAAGCGTCCAGCCGGTGCGAATGCGCGTAGTCAGTGATTGCGCTAGCAGTGGTATTGAGTCGGTGACTGACTCGAAATCGTGGTGCTGTGTGGTGGTATTGACAGCGCCAACGCATTGAGAAGTCGCACAACCAGTGCTCGTGAACACGAGCCTCACGCAAGGAAGACAGTCGAGTTGGTGCGAATAGCAGGAGCTTAATGCTAGAACGAGCGCTTAAACGTGGCGAGTTGCTCATGATTGTGCGTGTTCTGGGGATTATTATGCAAGGCATGGAGCTCGACGGAAACCCATCAGCCGACTCGCCGAGTGCCAGTGAGTCTCCGCGGGTGAGCTCACCGACACCGTCCGAGTTGCGGCGGGTCGCGGCAGCTGGCGACAGATCAGTATCCGTCAATGTCGATACCTGGGCTCAAGCGACATTTGGCCGTCGCGGACTTGTACTGTATCCAGCCGCCACAGTGGTTCAGCGACACCGTCATACTTGCGGCATGTGAGCGTATGGAGCAGCGACACCCGCACACACGGTCTACCGGCGTCATTCAAGCTCGCCCGGCACGGTCACACGGGTCGAAGCACCACGTCGTGTCAGACGAGGTTGTGGTGGCAATCGAAGTGTCACCGAGTGACAGTGTGGTGTTGCTGCCTGTCAAATTCGGCGAGGAACATTGGTGTGGCATCGTCGTTGACAAAGCAGGCAGCATGGTCAGCTACTACGATTCGCTGAACAGCAAAGTGTACCTCCAGGTACTCGACGACCTCGCGTGGAGTATCATCCGGAAGTGCTGCCTGCCTACGAGGTTCAAGTGCTCAACTCACCCATCCAGTTCGACAGCTACGGGTGCGGCTTCTTTGTGTGCATGTACTTCTGGCGGGTCGCAGACAAGGCTACAGCTACAGGGATGACTTCTTACAGCGACGCGGCGCGGCGCTTTGAGCTTCTGCGCTTTGTGCTTACTGGAAAGAAGTTGGAGCACTCTATCTCTCTATCCTACATGAGTGCTTTGGTCAATTTGCTTGGTGCCGCTGCTTGCGACAGGATGCGTGTACTTGTGAGACTTCAATGATGCGCATCAAGCATGTCAACACTACTGTCAGTGATTCGCGTGTCAGTCGACTATACATCAGCCACGGCATTAGATCGACACACCTCTAACAAGACGAATGTAGCAGTCGCCTGTCTTTCTGTGGTCGTTGTAGTAGACGCGACAACGAACGGGCACGCAGCCTGCTCCTTACATCACCTTAGGGTTGTTTTTTCAAGTGCGAGATCAAACTGAAGCAGTCACGCTTACCACAATCTACTTTGAACAAACTGACAGCCTGTACGAGTTCTATTCGTGGTGAACAACGGGGACGCACGTACGAGGATATGATGATCCCGTGCAGTTTGGTGTAGAGTAAGCAGAATGTCGTTGGCGTTCAACTCGGCGCATCGTCAGCAGTGATGCAGTGCTGTGAGTGGTTGCGCTCAGGCATGTTTTGCATGTACACTCCCTTGGATGGGTACAGGGACACACAATGAGATTCTAGGCGACACCCCGCGCTACCCGAAACTCGCAGTGTAGGAAATACTCTCTCGGCGCACTCACACGCAACCCGTTCATGCACGTTGACAAAGATGCAGGTCGATGCAGCTCACTTTGACGTGCTGCCATCAGAAAATGCACTGCACAGGTCTTTTTGTATGGATTGCCCAGGTATTTCCTGGACAAAACTTGAACTCTCGGTATTTTACAGACTTCAGAGTGGGCAAAGAAGTTTACATTTTGAATTTTCTGCGACCTTTCGATATCTTCGATATATCTTCCAACGATTTCGAGAGGAAAAAGTGGCGGTTTGAAACACGGATGTAACATGGAAATAACATGGACAAAATAAAGAGCAAATGCCTCGTCGCATTTTTAAAACATGAACCGTAGCAGCCGCCAAAATTAAACCTTTTTTATAAAAGAGAGTGACTGTTGTTACATGCTGTAATCCTACTCTTCACATCTTTCCGGATGATCATCCCACACATTCAAAAGCCGGCATATCTGGCAGCGGATCTCCTGTATACCAGGTTGTATACCGGCTTCCCATCCACTCAATCAAATCCTCCCTCCCGCCATTTCGAAACATGCGGCGGGGAGAGCAAGCAGAAAGAGAAAGCGAGTGTGTTCACGCAGGTACGCATTCTGAGGACAAGTACTTGGCATGTTTTGAGCGGGCAGCAGCTTACTCATCGGGATGCGGTGTGCGAATGTAGGAGATGACATGCCGCCACGATCCGGCACGCGTCCGCAGACACTTCGACAGAAGCGCGGAGCACCTGCCATTTCGTCGTCAAGTAGCGCTTCGTCCGCTTCTGAAGACTCACCGCCATCAAGCCCCAACACGACATCGCGCGCTCCAAGGTAGTGGCGACCGCTCCCCCTCTCGAGACACTGGAGTTCGAGTTTTGGGATCAATTTCATGCCGCTCTCAACCTTTACACGGCGCGGACATTCCAGGTACGCCGCACGACGCGTGACACATGTTGTTTGCGTGCGCTCCTCTCACTGGTTGTTCGTTGCGTATGTGTCTCTGCAGCTCTTTCGACTTCGATCGTCGACGCCCGTTGCGCAGCGGAACGCAATCATACAGAAGAACGCTTCGAACGCCGCCAAGATCCCGGCGCACTTTGTCTTCTACGCCAAGATGCACGTCTGTATACACGCTGGCGAGTACAAATACCGCGGCAACGGGAAGAGGAAGCGCCAAGTAACGCGGCCGATGGGCCGCCAGGCTCAGGTGTGTGATTGTGTATCTGTGTGCCTACAGAGATCGTATGTGAGCCTGGTTTGTTGAGTGAAGAGTGGGTGTGTCGCTGGGCTGTCAAGTGACATGCCAAGCCCGTCGCCCATCAGAGCGCGCGAGTTCAGGCATGAACGCTTTGTTTGTGCCTCGACTGGCTGGATTGTCAAGCGGCAAACTGACTGGGTGACCTCAATCGTGGTGTGTGCATGCAGATCAACGCATGCGTGAAGGTATCAGAGTCGGGTGGCCTCTGCGTTAGCATCATGAGGGCAAGTCTCGCGCACACACACGAGCTGTCGAAACCAGGGTACCAGCAATACGCCTCCACCGGACTGGCGCTGGCTGAGGGCTTGGTCGACACTGTGGACCTGCTGCGCAAGTCCGGCGCGAAGAAACGAAGCATCCTGCGGCACATTGTGGAGAACTCGGACGCGGTGCCCAACCCGAAGGACATCGGCAACTTGATCGTGCGGTTAAAGAAGCGCGAGACGTCGGGGCTGTCGACAGCCCAGCTCTTGCACAAGTGGATGTTGGAGTTCTGTGAAGAAGAAGCCGGGAACGTAGGCAGGATCTTCACGGACACAATCGCAACGAAGGTTAGTAATTAGAAGTCTGTATTATGACGATCACAGTAACCAGGTGCTGATTCTCCTTGTTGCGTGCTTCTGGTAGACCGTCGCAACATGTATTATCATGCAAACACGACTCATGCGAGAAACGTTTGCCAGATCCCCAGAAATCTTGCTCATTGATGCCACCCATGGGACAAATGCGTCGCGGTACCAAGTCTTCTCCTTTATGGCGCATGACGTATTTGACAAGGGTCAGTACGTCCAACACGCGCTCGTGTAGAACGAGAGAAGTGAGACCCTCCGCACTGCAGTGGAGACGTTCAAGCACCACAACCCAGCATGGACCAAGCTGCAGTGCGTGGTGGTAGACAAAGATTTTACGGAGATCGGCGTCCTGCGTCAAGCGCTTCCATCGGTTCGAATCCTGCTGTGCCAGTTTCATGTGATCAAGTATCTTTGAGAGGAGATCGCATCGGGTGTCTACGGCTTCGCTGCCTGGCAAAAGGACCACCTCAAGGCTGCGGTCGAGTTGCTCGTCTACTCCAAGACCGAACGACAGTACTTGGTGCAGCAGGAGTACATGCGACACCTCGTTGGCGCAGCTCCACCAAGACAAGCGTCGGACTGTCCAGAGACAGACTCGCCAGAGCACGGAGATCATCGAGATCGTCGCGCTACAAACTCGCGAACGGGACGGCGTGAGCGTGGGGACTTTGAGGACTACTTTCGTCGCAATTGGGACTCGTGCGTCGACATGTGGTGCTCCTACTCACGTCGAAGCGCGGTGGCGCTTGGCAACAACACGAATAATCGATTGAAAGCGTCATGGAAGCAACTGAAGGACGTGGCGCACGGCTTCATGAACGTCGCTGAGTGTGCAGCATCCATCATGTTCTACCAGACACTCGCTGAGAAGGGCTACCAGACACTCGCTGAGAAGGGCTACCAGGCTCGACTGCACAAGATCGGTATCGTGCGCAACTCAGCTTATGATCGGAAGATGAGTGCCGCAGCACAGCTGCTCAGCGAGCACGCGTGCACCCTCGTTTACCGAGAGCACGAGTTCGCGACGACCCGAGCACGGTACACGTTCCATTCAACCATCACGAACCTGATCTCCATCAGTGCTGACTCGGAGGACGACCACGCCCTTAATGAACCAACGATCGAGTACGTCATCGAGAGGTCCACCTGGACGTGTTCGTGTCTGTTCATGGCGATCAGACTTCTTCCGTGTCGGCACGTCATCTTCGTGCGCATGAAGTACGAGCTCGAGCCTATTATCCCGGTCCATCTGCTAAACCCACGGTGGCTTCTGGCGACTGCGAGTAACCCAGACGAAGTGGACATCCCAGCAGTGGAGCCATTCCAAGAAGGAGAGGTTGAACGACCGGTACGGGCGGTGTGGGATCGAAGACGGAAGTTCAAGGAAGCCAGCCAAGTGACGACCAGGATCTGCCAGACCTTGAGCGAGTTTGGCATGCGCGACTTTAAGATCGCTCTTCAGATGCTCGCCGGCTTAGATGAAGTCGTGGCACGCAGAACGCACAACCCAGTAGTGTTGGCCCTGGCAAGATCATCCGGGCGAACACATGACGCCGCCGTTGTAGTGTCGAGCGGCGTCTCGCATGTGCCAACCCTGCTCTGGACGTGAGCCGTGATGGTGATGGCGAAGAACCGGAAGCAGAACCATACGTCGTCGTCGCGACAGGCCAAGCTGAACCGGACATCATCACGACAGGACCAGTGGGCGTGAGCGAGTATGTTGCGATTGGTGATGAAGTCGAGCACAGTGGCAGCGAGACAGAGTTTATGATCGACATGTCGGCGATCACATTCGGCACTGCGGCCTCAGCAAGAGAGTCGCTCGAGGTGTCGACACCGAGTTTGTCACCCAACAAGCTGACCCAAGCACTCAGTCAGTCGAGATTGTTGCGCAACATTCTCCACCGTCGTCAGCCGTGATCGAGTATCTGGAGCCGCTGAGTACGCAACAGATCGTCGGCGAAGATGTCCAGTGCGCACAGGTGCTGCTCGCTTCCTCTGACGACTCTGGCAATGACGACTTCGAAGGCGAAGATCTACGGCAAGCACCGCGATACTTGATCAAGACGCCACCGCGGAGCCGGGGACGTCCCAAGATCACGGCCAAAGCCCGGAGAGCGAGAAACCTCCTTCAGCTTCAGCTTTCGAGGGAAGGCGCACACCTTCATCGCAACGGCGTGAGTCTCGAGACCGTACGGCGAGTTGGGCGAGCCGGTCACATTCAGCGCTGCTAGTGAGATACGAAAGCTCGCCGTACAGTAGCTCCCGACGGCGAAGACACCGAAGCTGTTCATTCTTACCGAACGCACTCGGCAGCCTTTGACGTCCGATCAAGTTACTCACATCCTACCAAACGCAACGATCACCAAGTGCAAAGAACAAGTTGTGATGTTGCAAAACCGGACGCGCGGACTTGCCGAAGCTCAGGATGAAGTCGAAGTTCCAGGTGTCGGAGTGTTCGACCGTGACACCTTGAACTTGATGAGGCGGTGGCACGTCGCAACCGAGCTTTTGAACGCGGTGGAGACCGCTGCGGGCTGGCATCGATCGCTGTCGACGGAAATCACCCACACGCTCGAACGATGGTACCACGCATCGGCTTCTGTCGACTTAGAGACGCAGCTGAAGGGCATTGAGCTGTTCTCAGACAAGGTGAGTCTGTGACGCTAGATTGTTGGTGCAACAATCTGCAACAACTGACGCACCCGTGCTTTGGAATCTCACTACAGGCGAATGTACTCGACTTTGCAGGGAAGACGCAACTGAGCGACGGTGCCATGGCTCAAGCACTCACCCGTATCGCTGGCAAAGCAGACAGCTTGTGTGTTGTCCCCGCAGTGCTTGGAGAGGCGACGTCGATGATCGGAGGGGAGAGCCCGATGCGCGACGTGGTGAACTCAAGTTGGAAACACATCATTGTCCCGCTTAACCTCGGCCAGTGCCACTGGTGTGGAGTGTTGGTCGACAAGGACGAGCGCAGCGTCAGATACTACGACCCAATGAGCTCGAGCTACGCTGCTCAAGCGCGGAACTTCGCCCTGGCAATCGCGCTATTGTTGAAAGAGCAACTCAAGACAGACTACCGAGTGCGCGCTGACAACTCGAGCTTGGGCATCCAGAGCGACAGCTGCAACTGTAGGGTGTTCGTGCTGCTCTTCACTGAGGAGCACCTGAACAAGAAGCCGATGGGGCCAGTGAGCAAGCAGGTGCTCCAGTACCTCCGCTATCGCTACATGTGCATGTGCTTGTGAATGAACATACATTTTGCAGCTTGTTCAACATGCGATCTCGATGGCAAACCATGCAGATCACTACCACCATCACATCCACGCGCATCTGATAAGTCTGGTATCTTTGCGCGAGGCGCTCTCCAGAACACGGCACCTCTGATCGCCCACTCTCTTCAATGCTGCACCGCACGCAAGTGCTTTGGCACTGCACTCGCGCGCACGTTTGAGTGTCCGTGGTGCGACGTCGCTGCTCTCTTTGTGTCCGATGTCGAATGTCGTTCAGCGGCTGCCAGACATCTGGCACCTGTTCAGTATGGCACCCATCAAGCCAGAGCTTTTGAATCTGGCTGTGTTCCAGAGTTCGCGCGTCTTCTCACCAGCCGTTTGAACCCTGATCAAATGCTCAACCGTGTATACACGAAACGTATGTATACTATACGCACTGGCTCTCACTCTAGAATGTGTTGGTATGTTACCAGAATGTTTTGGTATGTACATTTTGCCTCGTCTATATATCAGGGAGGATGCTCTAGTATGTCACAATAGCCAGTGCCTTTATAAAAAATCATTTTTTGAAGGTCTGAAACATTGCCGTTTAAACGTCTTTAAGATAATGCGTTTCAACTCTCCAAATTCTCCATGGAAGCTAAGATATGGATCATTAGTTTTTTTGGGGGAGCTCCAGATTTTTTGGAAAAGCGGTCCAGGAACGTCGTGTGACGCGGAATCGTCAAGTCAAACACGTCAGTGTAAACACCGAGTTTCGTGTGCTGGTCATCCTTTCGAGCTCACATATCTTTTTTGTACCCAAAGAGGCGCAAGCGGCTGATGCCGCCATCCGGGAACATCTCGAGCTTGACGAAGTTCACACCCTCCGGCACGAGCGCCACTGAGCCCGCTGTGACCGAGAACCGCTGCTGCTTGTGCGCCTCGAGCTTGACACGCGGCAGGAT
>JAASGD010000977.1:0-14309 GCA_023334115.1 Globisporangium megalacanthum | reverse complement strand
GTTGGAGCGAACATGCTTTACGTACAACATGAATGTGTCAAAATCGATGCAATTTCGGTGAGATCCAACATGTGAGTGAGAACATGTTGGATGGCCTCAGCTTTGCCACAAAATGGCATGTCGCGTTTTTCAAGCGCAGGCCCCGCACTTTAACGGGACTATAGTGAAACGAAGAGAGGTTTGTGAATTCATATGTGTTACGTAACACAAGTGATTTTTTTGGATTTCGGCAAAAAATTTCGCGGTAGATGGAGGGTTAAGGTCTCGTTTTTGGGTCATCAATTGGTTGCATACGTTAGTACAAGTCTTTTCTTGTATAGTTACAAGGTACCAGTACTAGTCTTACCTTGACGGGTTGCGCGTTTGAAACCCTCTCGAAATCGAAGTCCTGATTATTCAATTGAAACCCCTCGCGTTCCAGATCTTGAGACGTCGCGAAGCAAGCGTGATGGAGAACGGAGTAACGTCGCCGATGGTGGATGCGCTCTCGAAGCTCGAGATGGCCATCCGGCCGCAGTCGGTGCCGTCGTGGCTCAGCAGCGACACGAACCACGCGCCGAAGATCACAGCGCTCGGCCCCCGGAGCTCCTCGGTAGAGTACATGGATGCCACAGCACCGAGTCCAGCTGGCACCGCTGTGAGCAGTCAAGCAAGGAAAGCGGCGGCGTCAGTCTCGACGGCCACGGCCGCCAGCTCCACAGCTTCTCCTGCAACATCAGCGCCACGTGGGAGCCAGTTGCGCCACCACGCGAACTGCAGCAGTACTGGACCGACCGTGTCCTCAGTTCGTCCCCGCGCACCCATCTTGATGCAGAAGGAACCGGTCCATGACGGTGAGTTTCTATCGCCAGCCAGTGGGTACGCGGCTCCGAAGCGCTCACGGCAGCGCATTCGCCGCCAGGCCGACAACTCTGCGAGCAGGTGAGGATTGATGGCCTTACTTCACTTCCCACTCCCACGTCCCACGCTGTCGAGTTGACAGACATCTAATGGTGATCGGCAGGCGTGTCAAGCAGTCGCTGGTCGAGTCCTTCCGGTCGCTCGAGCTCTTTGACAAGACGAACCGCAGCAGAGAGCTTGGCGGCACGATGTCGGTGATGCGCACACTTGCTGACCCGGAAGGCGAGTCTGCTTCGTTCTGGGTCGCTGTTCACTTGTCCTACTTACTCTACGTCTCACTCAGCTCATTCTCACTCACTCCCATACGTCATTCCCACAGGCAATGTCCACTTTGTCAACATTGACGACATTGCTGACGAAATGAACGTACCAGAGCCCGACGACGTAGATGACAGGACGCATCCGCTCGGCCCCTCACGCGCGAATAGCACCCCTGCCGCGAACAGATCGACGCCAGCGTCTACGTACAGCCTTCGGGAGCCGGCTTGTGACAACACACCGGCGAGAGCTCCCAGTGTGCCCTCCACGGAGGTGTTTCGCATCCCAGAACTCCCGCGTGGCCAGAGTCTGGTGTTCAACATCCTGTCGACGTGGGGAGATCCGTTCTACGTCGGCCTCATGGGTATCGAGATCTTCGACCATACCGGCCATGCAGTGCACCTCTCGGATGTCGACAAGC
This sequence comes from Globisporangium megalacanthum, assembly GCA_023334115.1. NCBI lineage: Eukaryota > Oomycota > Peronosporomycetes > Pythiales > Pythiaceae > Globisporangium > Globisporangium megalacanthum. The sequence continues at coordinate 12,730 of JAASGD010000977.1, read as the reverse complement.
AGCTCTCGGCTGACCCGCCAGACCTCAACATCCTTGACCACGACCGCCTCGATCCGCGCACAGTCGACAAGCTCGTCGACAACCACTACTTCACCTGTGACGAGCTCCATGCGTGGCTCGCGCCGTTTACGCGCGGCCAGAACCACTTTATCTACGTCGATTTCGACTACCCGCTCTCGCTCTCGATGATCCGCGTGTGGAACTACAACACGACGCGCATCCACTCGTACCGTGGCGCGCGGTACGTCGAGATCGCTCTCGACAGCACGCCGATCTTCAAGGGCGAGATCCAGCGCGCTCCAGGGTGTGTCCCGGACGTCATGGACGCGTGCAACGAGTGCATCTTGTTCACCATGAACCCGTCGATTCTCCAGCTGATCGAGAAGTACGAGAAGCAAAAGGTTCCGACAGCTTTGGAAGTGGCTGACGAAGGTGGCGCCCAGCAAGTCAAGAGTCGAGACGAGGCCCAGCACGGCAAAGGCGGTGCGGCTCTTGGTCCAACCACTGGATCGGCCGACGCGAGGTACCTGGAGCGACCAAAGACAGGGACCAAGGACCGCCGATCAGCGTCTCGCACGAATCCACTCAGCTTCTCAGTCGACTCGAATGAGATTATGTGGAGTATGGGGATGGGTAGTGCGTCCGGCGTTCCAGTGACACCGCTGCCCAAGCTGTCCATGAAAGGGCCAACGTCAGCGTCCGCGATAGCCACGGCGGCCTCTCGACCATGCACTGCTCCAATTGTGTGCGACTCGGTCGGAGACAAGCCGGTGAGCTGCCAGACGTTCGGGTTTGTCATCGAGGCGAACTGGGGCGATCCGTACGAAGTCGGACTGTCCGGTCTTCAGCTCCTGGACGCGAACTACGTCCCGCTCCGTCTCACGCCAGCCAACGTGACAATTTCAGCGCCGTTCGACGCGACCCGATTGAGTCACCTCGTGTGCTCTTCTGGCGCCAGGCACTTGTCGATGGAGCCAACCGACATGTGGTGCACGCCACTCGAAGACGTGCTCCCAGTCGCATCTCACGGCGAAACGAAAGACCACATGATCGAGCTTCACTTTCGCCACTCTGTGAGTCTCCGTGCGATCAAGGTCTGGAACTACAACCTGACGCTCGAAGACTCGTGCAAAGGAGCCAAGCAACTCACAGTGTACACGGACGGAACGCGACTCGCGAGCTTCCCAATGCGGAAGGCGCCTGGCAACACGATGGAGTTCGACTTTGGCCAGTTCCTGTACCTGCGTTGCCCACTCGTGCAACCGAATCCGCACGTTGAACACGGTGGCGATCTCCCACAGGTGTTCGCGATCGACTCTCCTGTCAAACCAAGAGACTCGACGGCTCACAGTTGCTCTACAGGCAGAACAAACGTGTCTGCAGCGAACCGCAAACTCGCTGACGACGGTCCTTCTAATGCAGAGCCGGTGCACCGAAGCCTACGAAGCAGTACGAAGCACGGGAGGGCGATGAAGCCGATCGCAGAGCTCTTTCAGCAGTACCAGACCCCGTTGTTCCCAACTGGGTACATTGTCAAGTTTGTCATGCTGTCGACTTGGGGCGACAAGTTCTACTTGGGACTCAACGGCCTGGAGCTCTACGACCAGACGAACACACTCCTCGAGCTCCGAGACGACCTCATCGACGCACAACCTCGCGACATCAACATCCTTCGCGACCCTAGCTCGCCACACGACGTGCGCACGCTCGACAAGCTCCACGACGGCGTGAACAACACGTACGACGACCGGCATATGTGGCTGTCTCCGTTCACGCCGTCGCAGCCCAACAAGATTGTGATCTTCTTCAACGAGCCGATCACGCTCTCCAAGATCCGACTGTGGAACTACAGCAAGACCCCATTGCGGGGCGTCCGCGAGTTTGAGATCTTCCTGGACGACGTCCTCATCTACCACGGACTTCTGCGAGCGGCACCCACGCTCTTTCATGGCCCTAGTGATGGAAGCACCGTCCCTCTCGACGGACCAGCGCTGCATTTGGAGAACCGCCGACAGCGAAAGAAGCGGCTGAGCATGGCCGAGGCCGGCGCTGCCGCAGTCGACATGACGCAAACCATCTTGTTCACAGACGACGTCGAGGTCCTCGAAGCCGAAGCTGCGAACGTGTACGTGCCCGACGACGCACTCGAAGAGAGCGTGACCTTCTACGACAATAGCCAGGTGCTCTCGCTCCTGGACGCGAACGAGCGGGAGAGTGTCGTGCGGCCGACGACGAGTGCAGGTCACGGCGTCATGTGTGGTGGCGGAGACATCGACACCCACAGCCACCGCCATCGGTGACGAGGCTCACGCGAGCTTCAATAGACTGTGCTTCACTGTGGTATGAGTGCCCTTCTCTCTCATTCCCGACACTCTGGTAGCTTAGCTAGGACGCATCCGTCCGCGCCTTCTTCCGAGCCAGGAAGCGCGCTCGTGCTGCTGCGACAGCGTCGTCGTCGACCCGCAATTGGTTACTTGCAAGACCAGAAGCTGTAGTCCGTGGTGCATTCGAAGCTGTCGTCGTCGGCTGATAAGTTGCTGGCGCCTCTCGACCGCACAATGCGTACAGCGCCTCGACCGACACGGACTCGTTCCCACGCTTGTACGCGTCGATCCACGTGCCATCGACCGCAACGACGCTGCGCATGAACGGCTTGCTCGTGGCCACGAGCTCCTGGTAGACGCAGTACTCGGGTGGCGCGGCGTAGTTGAGCGTCGATTGCGGGTGCAAGTGCACGAGCTTCGCCTCGGTCGCTTTCGCATCGCGGTTCACAAGCCTGTACATTGTCTGCAGTGTACACCGACGAGCAGCGTTCATAAAGTACCCTGCACAGACTGTCGCAGAGTCAAGTCCCGCACAGCAGACAACGTCATTCAGGTTCCATCCCACTCACCACCACATTCCGAACCACAAGCCAACGAAAGCGACAGCAACGTACTCGACTTCCGCAGTCGACTCGGCCGCGACAGCTCCTTCGTCGGGTTTCGGTCTGTAGTCGCTGTCGTCGGCAGCACCGTGAGTGCCTTGAGCTCCTCCACGTCTCGATGTGAGAGTTTGTCGACAATGTCTTGGATCTGCTGCTGGATCGACACGGCCGTCTTCAGCGCACGTAGTCGGAGGCGGCGCTCACGACACCACTCGTCCTTGCGACGCGCGCGCTCGAAGCCGCGAAAGATCGCAAGGAAGCTCAGGTGGTCGCCGTGTTCGCTCAGCATCCCTTCGCTCTTGAGCTGGAGCATGAACGCCTCCCACGTGTCGCGGCGCTGATCCTCGTCAACATCGTCGCTGTCGTCGACATTGTCAACGCCTCTGCTGGCAGCTCTCGCACCACGGCGTCGCCTGTCGTGACGCGCTGTCGTCTGCTGCTCAAAGGCGTTCTCTGCCGAGAGCATCGCGACAATCACAACCATGTCGCGCTCACAACCTAATGCGACCGCCTCAACCAGCGCACGGGAGAGCTTAGGCTCGAGCGGGAACGCCGCCATGAGCTTACCAAGCGTTGTCGTCTTACCATCCGCGTCCAGCGCACCGAGCACAAACAGCTGCTCGAGCGCGTCAAGAAGCGCGTCCTCGTCCGGCGGGTCAAAGTACGGGAACCCAAGCACGTCGTGGACGCCCAGGAGCTTGAGCGTCAGCACTGTGTTCGCGAGGTTTCCACGCCGGATCTCGGGGACGGTCTCATCCGCCATCTGCGCGTACGACGCCTTCGAGTAGAGGCGGAAGCACTTGCCTGGCGCAGTGCGTCCTGCACGCCCTGCCCGCTGCTGGGCCGACACTTTCGACACCGGGACGACCACGAGCGCCTCCATGTGCTGCGTCGGACTGTACACCTTCTGCTTCGTGAACCCGCAGTCGACGACGAACCGCACGCCGTCGATCGTGAGCGACGTCTCGGCAATGTTCGTCGCGACCACCACTTTGCGCACGCTCGTGGCTGCCACCGGCTCAAAGATCGCGCGTTGCTGAGCGCTCGGGAGCGCGCCGTAGAGCGGCAGTACGCGGAGCGCCATGGCCGCAGGCGTCGTGCAGTCGCGTCGCTGTTGCTCGTGCAGCTCCCGGAGCTGTCGGCACGCGTCGTCGACCTCTTGCTGGCCCGTGAGGAACACGAGGACGTGGCCTGGAGGCTCCGAGTTGTGCACCTGCAGCGCAGTCTCGACAGCGGCGCGCACGTACGACGACAACGGCCCTTTCCGGCACATGACTTGCATCGTCTTGGAGTGGAAGATGTCGACTGGGAACGCTCGTCCTGCGATCTGCACGACAGGACACGGCACCAGTCTCCTCCGCTTCTTCTTCGCGTCCGAGTCGGCGTCGTTGTTCTCGTCTGGGGCGCTGAAGAATGCAGCGAACCGGTCGTGGTCGAGCGTAGCGGACGCGACGACCACGCGAAAGTCGTGCGGACGGCGCGCCAGCAGCTGCTTGAGCAGCCCAAGGAGCACGTCGGTGTGCAGACTCCGCTCGTGCGCTTCGTCCAGCACGACACAGTCGTAGTGCTGCAGGAGCGGGTCCGAGAGGCACTCGCGCACGAGCACGCCGTCCGTGACGAACTTGACGCGCGTGCGTGCGCTCGTGCGCTCGTCAAAGCGGACAGCGTAGCCCACGCGGCCGCCCACGTGCGTCCCGACTTCTAGTGCCACGCGCTGCGCCGCTGCGACTGCTGCTACACGTCGGGGCTGCGTCACAGCCACGCGAGAGCCCGACTCTAGTAGGAACTTGGGCAGCTGCGTCGTCTTGCCGGAGCCCGTCTCACCCACGCACACGACCACGCGGTGGCGCGCGAGCGCAGCAAGCAGCTCCTCGCGGTGTTGTGCGGCTGGGAGCTGCGCTGCCGTCGCCGCGAGCGCCGGATCCACCTCGAGCGAGGGTGAGCGAGAAGGCATAGTATTGCCGCAATGATATCACAATATTATTGTGATGTCAACAGAGTCGTTTATGGATACCGTAAAATATTCTCTGTTCATGGAGGTCCCAGTGGCTGGTCAATATCGAGGACCTCCTGTCGCTTCAAGATCACGGCGTCTCAGTGACTCAAAGTTGCCAGCAATGAGGCCTCAGGAGCTCCCGTCAGAGATCCACCAGCTCAGCCGGTACTAGCAGATCACTCGATCACTCGACCACTCGAGCACCACTGTTGCCATTCTACCAACCACCGATCTCTACAGTCCGCACGCGTTCTCTGATAAATAGCCTCCTTCTTCCCCACCACCACTGGCGACAGGGACGTGGATCTCCTCTCTCTCCAGCAGCAGCAGTCGCTCACACGAACGACAACGACGAGTCGATCGCCTGGTAGTAGTTGTCGCTGAACGCGTGGCGCGACATCCCTCCTCGGCCGGATCCCGTCTCAGCGTTCGCGACCGAGTACGCGAGCGAGCCGAGACTGAGCATCACGTTCTGCGCCGACGGCCGGCGGTCCGCTTTCTGGTGCCAACACGCCTTGATCAGCTCCACAAAGTCGGGTGGTGCCCGGCGAAGCGCACCGGGAGGAAACCGCGGCCGCTCGCCGTTCGCGACCACCGTCCGCACTTGGTGGTCGAACGCAATGTCGCCGAACGGCACCGCGCCGTTCGTTAGGATCTCCCAAAGTGCCACGCCAAAGCTGTACACGTCTGTAGCGCGGTTGAAGCGGCACTCGTTCGGGTTCTTCATCACTTCTGGCGCACTCCAGCGCCACGTGCCCGCGAACGTCGTCACGTCCGACGAGTCAGAGCCGTCGGTTGCCTCTTCCTTGATGCGGAAGCTCTGGTTCAACTTCTTCGCGGCTACAGCTCCGTAGTCGTTGGCAATTCGAGAGATGCCAAAGTCCTGATAGGCACCACACAGTACAGTCAGTCAGTCAGGCACACAGTGGTCAAGAGAGCGTCGAGAGAGACGACACGACACGACATGAACACGGCGCGTACCGAAATCTTGGCGGTCCAGTCCTCAGTCACGAGGATGTTCGACGCCTTGATGTCGCGGTGGAGGTAGATCGGCTCGCGGTTGTGCATGAACGCCAGGCCTTTCGCAGCCTCGAACGCCAGCCGCACCTTCGTGCTCCAGTCCATGAGCGGGTTCGTCTTGAGCACGTCCCGCAGCGAGCCACGCGCACAGTACTCGCTGTTGAGAGCGACGCACACAAGCGTGAGAAGAGCGAAGAAGAGAGGGGGCAAGCAAGCGCCCACCCACACACACACGACGTACTTGACGAGACACATGCTCCCCTTGTAGCTCGCGAGCTTCATAAAGAGCGTAATGTTCGGGTGGCGCAGCTGCGCAGCGAGCGCGGCTTCGTCCGCAAACTCACTCTGCACGTCCGAGACGTACGTCATGTAGAGCTCCTGGAAGTCGGCGGCCTGGGCGCCTTGGAGCCGGATGCACTTCATCGCGACCGTCGTGCCGAGCCACTGTGTCTTGTACACGACTGCGCTCGAGCCCTCGCCGATCTTCACGACTGGGCCCTCGGTCACCATCTCTTGCAGCGACGCGAGCAGCTGGGCGCCACTCTGCACCGCCGTCGCTGCTGTTGCTGATACTGGCGGGTTCGTCGCTGCGTCCGCTAGGACGTCCTTGGGCTTCTTCAGCTGGCAGCACGCGAGGCCGGTGCCAAAGAGCACTGCGTTCGTGATCGGCAAGAGAAAGTTGAACGCCTCCGTCACGGCGCCGAGTGCGACGTGGTCCTGGCTCGCGACGACTGTGACGAGAAATGGCAGCGTGAACCAGGCCGCACAGACGCAGTAGCCCGTGAGGCGGTGGATCACGATCCGTCCGTGGCTGTTGTCATTCATGTGCGACTTGCGCACGTGGCGGACGTTCGCGAGGATCGCAAGGAGCAGTCCGCCTTGCATCCCGAGCACGAGCGTCGCGTTCATCGTGTACGCGACGCGGTTCCCGATCGCTTGGAGCGTCGAAAAGAGGCAGCCGTAGACCGCTGCGAGGCAGAGCGAGACGAGGAAGTTGCGGCGCGCGTACAGGTGATCGGGTGAGCCCATGCGGATGAGCAGCGAGAGGCACATGATCCAGTAGAGCGACGTGAAAAAGCCGAAGCGACTGACCGCTGAGAGCGCGAGCTCGCCGACACTGAGCGGCTTGCGGCCGTGGCCGCTCCGTCGCTCGTCCATATACACGCCGAGATACGACACGTCGAGCGCCTGTTTGATCGCCTCGAGCAGCGCAAACACGAGGTCGCTCGCGCCGATCACGAGCAGCACGAGGTCTGTCGACCGCTTCTTGAGTCGGTAGAACGCGAGTGAGTGGAGAGCGAGAAAGAGCGCGGCGAGGCACGCGCTGATCAGCAGCGTCCAGTGCACGTATACCCACGCGTCGAGCCACGCTTTGCCTTCCATGTTCTCGCCACTACTGGCGTTGCTGTGCACGAGTACGGTGGTGCTGGTCGCGTCACCGCTGACCGCCAGCAGCGCACGCCGCAGCATTCTCTCGAAAAGCGGTTCTCTCTCTCGCTGCTGCTACAATGGCCCTTCACTCGCTTGTGCGTGAAAAACAAAACATGCAGGTCGAAGATTCTGCTGCTACCTCTCAATACTGGATTTTCTCCTTCAGAAGCAGGAAATGACTGCTTTGTTCGGATTTTATGTTCTGGAGCACTAGACGCTTTCCAGATGGAAGTCAAGTCAGCCAATCCTGGCGAATTGCATAGCTCGAACATTCCCAAACAGAGGTCAAGAGGTTTGCTCCAAACTTGACATGATGCAACGTCAAGCCACGTGAAGGCGGCAGCTGACCAACACTCCTGATGGCTGCTTTCCTTTCCAGTTTAGCCGCCAATGCGCGAAAGGCCACACTTCAACAGCGAGCGACGGCAGGATGCAGATCCGCCACAGCGCCGCCGCCACCCGCGTGCTCGTGGTGCTAGGTAGCGTGCTCGTTGGCTTGGCGATCGGCTCTGCCGGCGGCATGTTGGTCGCTGACGCGTTCCTGGACGCGTTCTGCGTCGACTACGGCAAAAGCTCGCCGGTCATGTGCCGCGCGCCACTGAACGAGCTGCCGCCTGTGTGGCTCGCATTCGTAGTGCGCTTCAACGTCGCACTTTTCGTTGGCTGCGTCGCTGGCGCACTTGGAGCTCGCTGGTTGGCGGACGCGGTCGGCCACCGCGTCACGAGCTTCAGCGCCTTGCTGCTCGCAGCCGCCGGCTCGCTCGGGACTGCGCTCGTGCCTGTGCACGCGCACACACTCCTGCTCGTCGGTCGCGTGGTGCAGGGCGCGGGGGTGGGTGGTGCGTCGCTGTCGCTGTCGCTCTTTGCCGCAGAGTTCGAGTCAAGCGAGACTGGCGGCTTCCATTCGTCTCGTGAGCCGACGACAATCGCTCTAGGACTGCTATTCGCGAACTTCTTGAACCTCGTCGTGAAGAAAACTGCCGACGGCTGGCGCTACACGACCGCAGCCACGGGGGTGCCGGCGCTTGTCTCGATGCTGCTCATCGCCTGCGTGTCGGAGACCCCGACGTGGACGTACAAAACACAAGGCCGCGAATCCGCGCGCTCAGCGCTGCAGGCGCTGTGGTGTCCGGCGGACGAAGTTGACGCTGAGCTCGACGTTGACGCTGAGCTCGATGCGATCGACGAGCAGATTACAGCAGACAAGTGCAGCCATGGGTGGCGCGCGCTCTGGGCACTTGAGGCAGCGCGTCGCCGACTCGTGATCACAGCAGCGCTGGCGGCGCTGCAGCAAACGACAGGGATCAGCGTGGTGTTCGTGTACGGTGGGCTGATCTTTAACAACGTGGTGGGCGACGGCGTGCTCTCGCTCTCAGCCTTGTCGGTCGTCTTCTCCGAGGGCAGCAACCTTGCAGTGCGGGTCGTGAACGCCACTCGCCGTCGTTGGTTGTTCGCGCTGGGGGCGGCTGGAATGAGCGCTGGTCACCTCGCGGCGGCGACCGTGCTCAGTGCTGGCTGCGCTGACAGCGCTGACGGAGACATACGCTGTTTGACGCCGTCACGGGTTGCGGTCTTGTCTGTCGCTGCGCTGTTCGTGTTCAGCTTTGCGGTCGCGTGTGAACCGGCGTGTCGGATCTATTCGACTGAGATTCTCCCTCGCATTCTTCGAACGCGTGCTGCAACTGTCTCCAGTGTGTTCAACTGGAGCGCAGGCGCAGTGATGGTCAGCATCCCGCAGCTATTCCCGCGCCTGAATGCGAGCAGCGTGTTCTTCTTGCTTGCAGCGCTGTGCGTCGCTGGCGGCTTGTTCGCCCTCAGTAAGTGTCCGGAGACGAAAGGACTTGCGACCGAAGAGATCGACGCGCTGTTTGGCGACGCTTTGGCGCTCGAGGCGCCGTCTGCATGCTGCGCTTCGGCTCCGTCGCTTTCTCCGTCGGCGTCGTCCAAGTTTGTCGCAGTTGGGGCACCAGATCCAGCGGAATGATGGCGGTGTGTGTGCCTGAGTTTCCGTGAGTATCCGTGTCAGTTTGTGTGTGCGTGGTCATGTGGAAGGCAACCATCAGCCGCGCTGCGTGCATGCGTTAGTCAGCCAAGCAAGAGTAACCAGTCGAACGACTGCACGACGTCATTGGCTACATTGAAGCGCACACATCCTGAACGTGAAGCAAGAGACTCGACTCTCCTCTTCCTCTTAGCGTGGCCTCTACGCCTCGAGCACGAAAATGCGGAACGAGCGCGTGGACGTCATCGTGGAGCCCGAGATCGCAGTGTTCTCCACAAGCGTGAGTCCGGCTTTCTTAAAGTTGCGCAGCAGGTCCGCTTCGTACGTGACGCTCCCAAAATCGATGGTCGTGAGGAACTTGAGCAGCGGCTTCCCGATCTCCACGAGCTTCGAGCGCTTCGTCTGAATCGTCTGCGTCACGAACACCTTGCCGCCGGGCTTCAGCATCGCCGCCGTGTGGCGGAGCGCAGCAACTGGGTCGGGCATGATCATGAGCGACGAGCTGAAGTACACTGCATCGTACGGCCCGCCTGCAAAGTCGTAGACAGACGCGTGCGTGGCTGTCACCACGCTCTCCAGGCAGTGAGTCTTCATAAGCGTGCGACAGCGCTTGACGTAGTCGACGTCGTAGTCCACACCGTCGACCAACAGACGCTTGGCTGCAAGCAGCGTGCGGTTGTTCACCAGCGCGAGCCCAGTGCCGATGCCCACGTCCAGCAGCTTACCGCCCGGCGCCATGCGTGTCAGCACCTGCTCGTACATGCCCGTGGTGAGGGTCACGATGAGCGCATCGTAGACCCGCGCGCGTAGAAGCCGTAGCGCGCCGTAGAGCACGAGCGCGCCGGCAGCAACTGCTGCCGCTTGCTTGGCGAGCTGGAGCTGAGCGGGCGAAGAGGAGCTCATGGTTGGAGCGTTGACGAATCGGAGAACAGGAGAATCGGAGAAGAGAATTTGACGTGTTCGAGTGGACAGCGAACACGCAGATGCACACGTGCATACAATTTTCAAGTGAGCGGATTAAATCATAAAAGCATGCTGTGGTCGAAGGCCCGCACCTCTGCTCATTCAGTCACAGTGGCGGCCAGCCCTTGCCCCCGAGTGATCTGGAATTCGTCCTCGACCTGGTGCGTCTGGCAACGGTTCCCTTTTCGGACGGACCGGTCGCACGCAGCCACCTCACAGCGCCGCCCACCTCCGTGCGAGATGCAGTACCCGTTCCCTCGATCCTTCTTTTTGCAGCCTTCAGTGACGCAGCGCCGGATTCCACCATGGAGGTAGCAGAGACCGAGGCGTTGAGTGCCTTTCGTGCAGCCCGGCACGCGACACTTCTTGCCACCTCCATGCGCACGGCAGAGCCCGCCGCCTTGGGAGCTCTTACCGCAACCCTGCATCTGGCACCGCGCGCCTCCGCCGTGGGTCTTGCACCGGTTGTTGGACTGTGCGCGCCGTGTGCAGCCCTCTGCGATGCACTGTTTCGCTCTCCGCGACGCCTTGGGCTGCTTCACAGCTGGTGGCTTTGGAGGAGGAGGAGCGGCTGCGACCGAGGGCTTCTTCGCGACACTCTTCAGACCGGACTTGGCCGTAGCACCAACGATTGGCTTCGCGCTTGTCGCTGAGCTGATGAGGAGGAAGCTGTGGGGTAGCGGCGTGATTCGCGCTGGAAGGCTCGTAGCGCTAGAGCTCACGCTAGAGGCTGGGGACGGAGCCACTGGCGCTGTCTCCGCCTTCCACGACGACCGTGCAGAACTGGCGCCACCACCGTCGATGACGATGTCGTCCCATGATTCTTGGAGGAACGAATCCATGATCGGCGAGAGTTCGGGTGCGGCTCCATGTTCCTGCTTGATAATCGAGCTGCCGGTGGGTTGTTGGCCGGTCAGCGACGGCCGTCCGCCAATACGAAGCTTCGGATCCGGAGAGAGGTAGCTAGCCGACGGGACCGACTGCGGCTCGGACTTGATTTCGGGTGTCTCGTGGTCGTGATGTGTGAATAGATCGATCAGGTTTGGGAAGTTGAAGTCGAGTGGTTCCACTGAGTGCCGACGGGCGATAGCAGCGTGCACGCCGACAGCTTCTGGGTGGTCGAACATCATCATCGTGCTCTCGAAATCGGCATCGTCGAGCAGATCGCCGGACCCAGGCAGGTTCAGCAGTTCGCTGATGCTAGTGATCGAGGCTCCGAGCGCAGCGGAAGAGGACGTCGGAGTCTCCATCTCTTAGCCGGATGTGGACGAACTACTCGCACGATATAGAGACAAACGCGGGAGTGAACAACGAGCCTTAGTAGCGTGTTGCTTGGTCAGAATGCCAGACTTTCCGCAATGAGAGTCCGCTCGCGGCAGAAGCTGCTGGCGCACACTCCAGTGCTACTCCAGTCATTGGAGTGTGAACATGAGCACGCCAGAAGATTCTGTCTCGAGGGTGGTCGAACTGCCTTCGAGGCACATAAGTTCGCAGTGCTCCGTGTTTGCTGCCATTCGCCGAACTTCGAGTACGAGTCCTCTGTCACGAGGCGGCTGTTCACCGTCCTCCACCACGAACTGAATGATCTTATTCGGTAGTGGCGGCAAACGGCTCCAAATCAAGAGTTCCAATCATCTTGTGTGACGCGGCCTCTTTGATCTCTCACCAATTCCCTTAAAGCCGTGAGCTTGAGCGAGAGATCCTCAAGCTTGCCAGTCGCACTCGAGTCTCTTCGTTCACCCGCCCTCACGAGACCAACGCACGCGTCTTGGTACGAGTAGTGATTGGGGAGAGTGAACATTGAGCCTGAAAACTCAAGATTTCGAAAAAGTTTTCCTGTTCTACGGTAGTAGTACTTTTACTTTGCTTTTATCCGGTTCTGGGTGGGACCTCGGGTATCTCTCCGTTTGGCTGATTGCAACGACTCGCCGAGGCTGAAGAAAACGAGATGAAGGAAGATAGGCGTGTGTTGTATGCCGGCAGTGGAACCCAAAGCATACATGTGCTCGACTTTTTGACTTTCGTCCAGTGGATCTGGTCCACGACAGACGCGTTCGGCAAGCAAGCTAATCGTCACCTGTCGACGAGGTGCTCCCTGATACGAGGCACGTCGTCGACAGGTGACAGCCAGCCAGCCTGCACTAAACTACCACTCTCCCGTCCCCCACCAGCAAACGAAGGCTCCTCTTTACCACGCTTGTACACGATACGCTCAGCATTCCTCACTCTCCGAATCTCGGTCCCACGCACTCTCGACGTCCTGCCTCCAAGACTTCAGTACAGTACCTCCAATGCAGCTCATCACCAGCCTCGCTCTCCTGAGCTCGTTCGCAGTGGTTAGCACACTGCCGAGTGCAACTGCGTTCCAAGTGGGCTCACAAGGTCGCGTCAT
>JAASGD010000976.1:0-14321 GCA_023334115.1 Globisporangium megalacanthum | reverse complement strand
ATCTTGTTGGTTACCACATCCGCAAGTCCCACTTGCACGCTTGTGGTTGGAAGTCATGAGCACGCCGTCCATCTCGTATGCATCGACGACGCTCAGGCGCAGACAGCTTCAGTCCGTTGAACACGAGCATCTTCGTATTTGTCTTCACGCGCGAGGTCAGCGGACCAGGTTCTGCAGCGGCTTCGGCCTTTCAACGTCCATTAGCTTCTTCCGCTGCACCTGCCGCAGTACTCAACAGCACTGTGGCGGTGTGCAACGCCTTGATGTCTGTGTACACGAACACGGGCGTTGTGTTGAAGCGGCGAAATGGGCTTCTTCGCACCAGAGTTCACCGACCGGGAGGCTCGGGTCCGAGACGAATTGCCGAAGATCTCTGGAACAAGAACAGTCTGTAGATGAGCACGTTCGATGTGAAGGTACAGTGGAGATGCGACTTGAGCCGTGGTGACTGTCTTGTAATCGTGACTGGACAAGTGGAAGTTCACGAGCGTGAAGGATGCATACGTGAGCGCCACAAGCTGCACCATTTTGTGCTACTCATGAGGTCCGGCACGCGCGCGTGTCGGCGCTACGATTGGTTCGCGTGTACGCAATTTCTGCGTGATTGAAGGACCCAGTACGTATGCGCACCCATTTGCAGACCAGTGCGCACTGGTCTACTCTCGCGCGCGCGAGACGTGAGAGCTCCAACAACATGAGAGCATCGAGATCGGTCTCGCCATGGTACACGTGTCGCCCGTGACACTCACGAACGCGAGCCAGCAACGCGTGAGGCTCGTCATCGGCGCCATGCGGAGCAGCCCGAGCGCGTCGGCGTTAAACTGACTTCCGCGGTGCCGTCACTGGCGAGCTGTTCCGCGAAGGCCGCGGTGTCAAGCAGGAATGCGTTAAAGTAGAAGATGCCGCGAAAGAGCGCCCAGAGCCAGGTGTAAAAGAATAAGCACAACATGATGGTTCACGGCTCTGAGACCCGCAGCTCCACGCGGACGACAGTGGTGACAGTGATGTGGTTGTTGCATCCATGACAACATTGAAGCGAAAGGCACCCGAATAACAGACTCACCTTCTATTATTGAAAATAACTACACTTCCTTGAACTCTGTCAGTTACAGTATCGTTTCTGCGCAAGTCGCTTTTTGCATAGAAAGTCCGTCATGTTGTTGTGTGACCTACCAGTTCACAACTTCTTGCTCTGAAGTTCTTGGGTCGACGTGAGCGAGCTCGAAGCAAGTCACCTCCCTGCGCGCTGCAAGCCAGCGACGCAAGTCGAAAGATTAGTTTACCGCGATGATACGCTGTTGCTTGATTTCCATGATTGCGACCGTGGAAGCAACGCCACCTGCAAGTCCATGTCACGGGGATGACGGTCCTTCCAGCGACGCCCGCATTGTTTGTCCAGGGTGCTGTCACGAGAATTGGTGACGACCTCGCTTTGTTGATGTGCTTCTCGGGTTTCCGTCACCACCGTTGGTTCTGCTCTGAGTCTCTGTTGCATTTGCGCCGAAGGTGCCTGCTAGCGCGCGTTGGCACCTCGAGACAGCCCAGCCCGGAGCTCCAGTTTGATCCAACGTGTTCAGGATCGATCGTTCAGCGAAATCGCGCATCGGGAATCGGCGTTGGTGACTTGCGCTCGACCCGACTGCGGTCCAGTGCAAGAAGGAACGCTGGCAGCGCGCTTGCGTTCGCTACGAAGCTGGTGGCTCGAACCCACGGCGAGGAGGTTGCAGTGTTCGAGCTGACTCGCTGTGAACTCGCTCTACGATGAACTGACCAACCCCGAGCGTGTCTGCGCACTCGACTGGAGTCCTCTTGTTGCCTGACTGATGGAGATCCGTCGATCGATCACTCACTCTCGCAGGCAGGGAGGAGAAGTTGCTCTCCTGCTGACTCGCCGCGCGGTCGTTGCATCAGCGCCTCAAGTGCAAGATGTGTAATGTCCGCCGTGGCGCTGCACACTCGGACGCGGCGCCCGATGACGTGGTGCTCGCGCTACAGTATCTGGGTGTTCCTTCTACCGTCGATAGACGCCCACCGCGCGCAGCACACGGGTTGCCTGCGTGCATCAACACCAACGAGATGACGAGTGTTCGTGCTTGTCACTTCCAAGCGTCAAGCTGCCGATTCACGACCACTTTCTTCTTCGCGAAGCGCATTTCGTTGCCACTGTCGTCGGTGTCATCCTCATCGAGTCTTCCTCGCTCGCCTGTACACACGCGCAAACCACGCACGGACGCTCTGCACATTGTAACTCGTAGGTTGAGCAGGGCGTGGGCACGCAGTTGGTGTCGCAATCCACAGATGGACGCCGTCTTGACCTTCTTTGCCCTTGAAATTGACAAAGTCCTCCTTTTGACATGCGCACACGCATGCTGCTTGTGAAAGCAGCGATCCGGTCGTGAGATGGAAACAAAACTAACATGATGTGATGATGTGAACTGGCTGCAGCTCTCAAACAAAGCAGGCAGCTCTCGTCCAGTTTCGCTGGTTGGCGAGGCAACTCGCTGCAACGTTGCCAAGCAAACAAGGCTGGCATCACGTCTTCGCGACGCGTTACCAACCCCGAAAGCGGAAACTCTGTGCGTGGTGCCCCTCCGCCCAACCCACGAGTCCCCCTCTCTTGCCTCTCGTGTTCCGCAACCCTTCACTTGCTTCTCGCGCAGTCAGTCGTGTTGCTCGGCTTTTGCTGTCGTTGTCGTCGTTGTTGTTGCCTGTCGTCCGTCGTTTTTCGAGGTGAAGGGGTGAAGGTGACGAGAGAAGAGAGCGAGAGAGTGGTGCGAGAAGCGAAAAAGCGCACATGCCCCGCGCGTGTGCGCGGTAAGTGCAGTGCAGTCCGTCAGTCACGGACGGCCCGCCTGTCAATCCCAACCAGGACGGCTGGCCCGCCTCCTCCAGTGTGCCTGCGCTCATTTTTCGAAAGGCGCGCGGTTGCAGAGGTCGAGTCGAGCCTTTGAGCCTTCGAGTCTCCTTCCACTTGCGGCCACGTTGGGACTTGTCTTGTCAACCAAGTCCGACTGGTGAGTCAGGGTTTCACACAAGAGACACAAGAAGTCTGTCCGTTCGTTTTCGTTGTTGTCGCAGCCGCCGCCGCAGCCACCAACAACGAACGCCTCGACGATCGATCGATCGACTTTGGATGACCCTGTCCAAGGCGCCGCCGGTTGGGATCGTGACCATGGACGGCACGGCCCACAAAACTGCGCCTCGACCAGTGCTCCTCACATCACCGCAGTCAGCCGAGGACCGCGACGTGTCGGCAGCCGCACTCGCGCGCAACTTGGCCGAGCGCATACAAAATACGTACCCTTTTGCACCGTCGCCAGCGACACAAATGCGCCTGGCGCGGACACGAGGCGGCAGCGGACCGCTCTGCCTCGACGCAATCATGAACGCCACTCCTGTCGCCGACGGCCCTGTGAACAACGAGAACAGCAGTCAGAACAGCGAGGCGCAGGTGCGGGAGCTGTCGCCTTCAGGCGGCGTCGCCTCGGGCACGAAGTCCTCCCTCGCGTTCATCCTCGGCCGCGGCAAACGTGCAGAGACGAGTGGCGACGTCGACGGGCGCCACCCTCACGGCACCGATGACCTCGACGTCGATGTCGATGTCGACAGCGAAGAGGGTGATTGGGGTGGAGTCTCGAGCGACGCGAGCACTGGTGCGTTGGTATGGGCTCATTCATACAAACGAAGCACCGCTTTCTGCTGGACAGACACTCACGCGAGGTGTTGCTGCACACAGACCACCATCACACGCAAGAGAAGAGCACACGAGTGGCAACAGCAGCAACAGGAGGAAGCGGCCGACGAGGCGGCAAGCAGCCCTCCAAGCGGCGCTCCGCGGCGTCTAGCAGGGGCCACCACGGGCAGGTGAAGAAGTCGCGCATCTGCAAGTTCGATGGCTGCACACGCTACGTCGTGAACCGCGGACTCTGCATCGGCCACGGAGTGCGACTCTCTCTCTCTCAGTCTGGACGTCTGGTCTCCAGTCGCGTCGAATCCTCACAACATATTGATGCGAATGTGGGTGATCAGGGCGGCAAGCGATGCGCCATCACAGGCTGCACGAGCAGCGCCAAGAACCTCGGGGTCTGCTGGAAACACGGTGCGTACGGACAGACGTGCGGTTGGTATCACTAGCGTGTGCGAGCCCATCGCTGACCACCACAGCGGCGTCTCTCGACCGCGCAGGAGGCTCGACCAAGTGTACAGTGCCTGGGTGCGACAACCGCGCCAAGTCGCGCGGTGTGTGCTGGACGCACGGCGGCGGGAAGAACTGCAGCGGCGACGGCTGCACGAAGACGGCGGTTTCGCACGGACTCTGCTGGGCCCACGGCGGCGGTGCGTACCGTGTCTTTGCGAGAGACGGACACACAGTCACGTGTTAGCTAACAACCAATCGCCACAGGCAAGCGCTGCGTGGTCGACGGCTGTAAGAAGCCCGCGTACGAGCGCAATGGGAACCTCTGCTCTGTGCACCAGCAGCAGCAGAGCGGCGCGTTGTCGTGAAGCGCGTCGCTATTTACTGAATCTCGCGCCTCGCTGGTTACTGTTGCAGCTGTCTTCCCCATCGTCTGAGACGGGACCAGTGCTGTAGCGCGCGCATTCGAGCGCAAGCGCCGAGTCTGCCGCCCACGTGACAATTAGAAACCCTTCATATTCAATATAAACGTCGGGACAAAGCTTTCCTCATTGTGATACAGATATCAAGTGAACAATGAGAAAATAAAAGAACGAATTCTTATGACGCGAAGTGGCGGTGCGGGCGGTGCCAACACTGATGGCGACGCGGACGTGCTGCAGCAGGAGCTCTGGGCGCTCGTGGAGCATCTGGGAGCGCACAGCGAGAGCCCGTCGCGAGCGGACGCCGACGCGTTTCTCACAGGGGTGCGGCAGCAGGCGCGGCGGCTACTGCGGCAGCGCCAGCACCTCGCGAGCGAGCGCGCAAACAACTCGCGCAACGATGCGGACGATGTGGAGCAGCAGGAGAAGATGTCGGCGGCCGCGAACGAGCGCGTTGCACGCACGGTGCTCGACGGTCCGCTGCTAACCGCACAGGGCAGTGGTGCGGCGCTGGGAGCGGACGCTCGCGACGAAGACGAGGACAAGAGCGACACACTCTCAGACTGCACGACGCTCACCGAGACCTCGAGCGTCTACGGCATCCACAACACGTGGGTGGACCTCGCGACGCTCTACTCGCAGCCGTTTGTTGTCCACGTGGACACGAGCAGCGGCCGCCGTCTCCAGCCCGTGCCGCTGCTCAACCTCGGGCTCGAGCAGACCCACCTCCACAAGATCTTCCACGAGTGCCAGCGTGCGCTCCACACGATGCGCACGGTCGCGACTGTGGACGCACTGCGGCGAGTGCTCGACCGGGGCGTCACCGTGCTGCACTTTAGCGGCCACGGCGGCCAGATCGCGGGCAAGCGCAGCTGTCTCGTGTTCGAAGACACACAGAACACGGGACTCGCCCACCTCGTCGACGCTGCGACACTCCGCAGCATTCTAAGCGGCGGTGCGGCGTCCATGGACGAGAGTGTTGGTGGCAGTCGTACTGGGCTGCGGGCGTCACTAGCTGGAGACGCGGTCGAGGACGACGAGAGCGAGTTGCTGTCACTGCGAGCTGTAGGCTCCGGTACGCACCACCGCTCGCTCTCGTCCGCGTCGTCGAGTCTGTCGTCGCGCGGTGTGAGCCACACGCTCAAGCTCGTGTTCGTGTCGTCGTGCCACTCGAAAGCGATCGGCGAAGTGTTCATCCAAGCCGGCGTCGCCCACGTCGTGTGCGTGCGGTGCGACGATCAAGTGCTCGACGAGGCGTCGTCCATGTTTGCGCACTCGTTCTACCACGCTGCGCTCACGGGGAAGAGCGTGCACCAGGCGTTTGAGATTGCGCGCGTGCGTGTGAGCGCCGAGATGCGGATCCCTGACCGCGAAGGTGACAAGTTTGTGCTGCTCGAGTCCTCGAGCCTCCACGCCGACGCGTGTTCGCTCTCGAGCGCTAGCGGAGGCGCAGAGAGCGAGGTACCGAACGCGATTGAAGTCAACTTTAGCGCCAAGACGTGCACGTGCCACACTGCGAGTGCGCACTTTGTGTTTGCTGACATCTCAGTCGGCAAGTACGTCGACGTGAGTCCGTCCAACAAGTTTGCCAAGACCCTGCCGGCTGTGTCCGAGTCGTTTGTCGGCCGTGAACAAGAACTCTACACGCTCGCAGGGCTCGTGAACGCGCACCGGTTCGTGACAGTCCGTGGTCCGCCTGGGATCGGGAAGAGCACGCTGTCGATCAAACTCGCGCACTTTGTCGCGGACCGGAACGCGTTCCCAGACGGTGTTGCGTTTGTTCGGCTGCGGGGCGTGCAATCGCTCGAAGGACTCGAGTCTGCGATCAAGAGTGCACTGTTCCCAGAGGGTGGACGAGAGAAGGAGATGCCGCTGCACCAGGTGCTGGCGGAGCTCCAACTGCTGCTCGTGATGGACAACATGGAGGACCCGATCAACGCGCACCCGTCGGCCGTGCGCGAGTTCTTGCTGCACCTGCTCCAGAACACGCCGCAGCTGTCGTTCCTCATGACGGCGCGCCAGGCAATGGGCGGCGGCATGGCGGGCTTTGACGAGAAGGTCCTGTCGCTCAACCGCCTCTCACACTACCACGCGGCCGACCTGTTCCTGAAGCAGTCACCACGCCCGCTCCTGCTCTCGGAGATTGGCGCGATCGACGCAAACGGGACGTCCCGGACAGCGTCCGTGCTCGATGCACTCACGAACCATCCGCTCATGGCGTTCCTCGATGGCCACCCCCAGGCGATCTCGCTCTGCGCTCCATTGCTCCAGGACCGGTCGCTCGCTGAGCTCACGCGGGTCGTGTTGAGTCGCGGTGTGAGTGAGCTCCAGGTGGTCGGACTGCCGGCGCACGACCGCAGTGCAGTCAACACGCTCGTGACGTCGCTCGGCGTGTCGCTCGAGCAAGTGAAGATGCACCACGGCCAAGACGCGATCCGGTTCTTCGCGCTGCTCGGGTTACTGCCTGCTGGCGCTACACCTGCGGACTTTAAGAGCCTCTGGGGCCCCAAGTATGAGGTGCTCGTCGAGACCCTCCTGCGCTTCTCGCTCATCCAGCGCAACCACATCCCTGGCTTCACGCTCGCGAGTCGCGGGCTGCCGAAGCGCAGTGACGCGCCAGGCAGCAGCCACCACCAGCGGCACCGGACGCGCGGATCGCGAGCAAGCGACGGGTTCGACCAGCAGCTGGTACTGGCGCTCAAGTCGTACGGCCACTACCTCAACGGGAGCGGCTCGAGCAGTAGCCGATCGACGACAGCGGACGTGGAGGACGCTGCTGAGACTGGGGGAGCATCCGCCTCTACGCGCGCACACTCGTCGTCGGATCGCCACATGCTGAACTCGTTCACGCGCAGCGGTCGGCCGTCCCGTGTCGCTGAGCACGTCGAACGGCTCGACAGCCAGGCGGAGCTCATGTTTGTGTGCGTGTCGTACTCGACGTTCCCATTCATCACGAGCTACGCACGGAGCCTACTCGGGATGTACGATGGCGACGGCGCAAAGAACGAAGCGCTCGCGTCGGTGTGCAGCACCGACCGCGACCTGTTCCTGTACAACTGCGCGCGACACTTTTGGAAAGTGACCTCCTGGGTCTTCCAGCACATTTGCACGCTCGCAGCACGCTCGAGCGCGTCGTACCTGATTCTCGACATGCATGAGTCGAACCTGTGGATGATCCTGGACGTGCACATTCGGATGATTGACGAGTGGGGCCGCGAGTCCAGTGCGGCGGAAGCTGACAACCAGAGGACCAGCGGTTCGGAGAGGGATGGGGCGGTGGCGGGGCTGAGCGTCGACGTCGACTGCGCATCCGCGACGAACGCGAACTTGCGCGAGAAGATCGGCAGCTACGTCGTCGATGTCGCGTGCTTCTTTGCCCACGCGCTCTTCCTGTCTGGTCGACACCGTGGGGCGTGGAACGCAGCGAACAAGGCGCTGCACATCGCCAAGCACGACAAGGACACGCGGACAGAAGCCAACATTCGCAAGCTCATGGGCATTCTGCTGACGACTGAGACCAAGTTCGACGAAGCGAAGGCCCAGTTCGGCATGGCACTGATTCTGTACAAGGCGGTGGGCGACAAGATTGGTCAGGCCGCGTCGCTGAGTGCGATTGGGATGATCCACACGCGGAAGGGGAATCTCCGTGGCGCGCACAACTGCTTCACCAAGGCGCTGACACTCTACGAGTGGTTCAAGCACGCGCTCGGTCAGCTCAACTGCCACCAGCGGCTTGCGAACCTTGAAAAGAAGCTCTGCGACGGCGACGGACTCGCGCGCAAGAATGCGCCGAACTCAGGCTACAGTCACCACTACGCTGCCACGCGGCGCCTGCAAGGCGACTTGAACCGCAAACGCAACGGCGAGTACATTGTGCGCTGGGTTGGCCACGAAATGAGCTTGCTGCTGGAGCTGCCACTGGCGAGCCCTGACAAGCTCCACGAAGCGCACGAGCCGTCGTCGGCGTCGCTGGTGTCGGCCGTGGCAAAGGTGCCGGTTGCAGTCGACGCGTCCAAGTCCCCGAGCTCCGGCGTGTCGAACACGCCGAAGAAGTGCCGACTTGGGCTGATCATTGACCAGAAAGAGAAAGCCACGGCTGTTGCTGCGACCGCGAGTTCGAGCAACAGCAGCAGTGCAGCGCCTGTGACATCGGCAGTCGGTGTGAACGCAGAGAGCGGAGCGGTCAAGCTCAAGAACAGCAGCTTTGCACGGCGCCGCGAGTACGACTCAGCAATCCGAAAGTCAGTCAACAGCAGTGGCGGTGTGACCAGCGGGGGAAGTAGTGCGGCCGTGAGTGGGTCATCTGATGTGTCGTGATTACATTCGATACTGAGTAGTTGCTCCGCGTGAAAGGTGAGACGGGAGGCGGTATAAGCCGCACGAATTCGGGACCCTGTCGATCTATAGAAGTGACTTAAGACACTCACCACCCGCCGTCGCTGCTCTCGATCTCGTCGTCCACGACAGCGTCGACAACTACATCGCGTGTGGCGTCGGCAGTCGACTGGGTTTCGGCTTTTCGACTGGGACCGATCAGTCCGAGATACGGCTCGACGTCGAATGCGAACGTGTCGCCGCTGCATAGGTAGTGAAAGTCCTGCGCGTCTCCCTCGCGCGTGAAGCGGAGCATGTCGTCTCTCTTGAGCGCCACTTTTTGCCGCGTCGCGAAGCTGCGAGCACCAGAGATCGGCCGGAACGCGGTCGGTGCAGGATGCACGTTCGTCAGCGCGATGCTGCGGACAAGAACCGACTGCGCGATCTCGCGAACACGCTTGAACACCTGGACAGACCGAGCCAGACCCGACCACCGATCGTGAGACGGTCGTTTAGAGCACAGACGAATCAGATCTGGTGGTCACTCCCTCCCTCCCCACTCCACAGCCACCTTGTCGGCCTACCTCTGTGCTCGCGTTGCCCTTGTACGACTCGGCTACGAGCGTTTCGACCATGCTGAGCAGTTCAAACGCGTCACCGAGCTCTGCGACTTCGGTAAAGTACTCGACACAGTTCTCGTCCACGAGTTCGAGCGCCGTCTCCAGTGACAACGACGACGTATCGAGCAGCGCATCGAGATCCGCGCGTGTGTGCTCTGCGCCACCCTTGCTGCTCGCTGTCGGCATCTTCCCGTGCAGAATCTTCCCCACGACGTGAAAACTCGAGAGAAACGGGTCGCGGGTCGTTGCCGACGCCGTGTCGTCCTCGTGCAGGCGTCTGGCTCCAGATGAACCAGCCGCAGCTGCTGCTGGTCCATTCAACAAGACTCCCTTGCGGTTTTTCAACTGTTGCGACGACGACAACGATACCGACGAGCGCGGCAGCTTCCTTCGGTTCCCGCTCTGGTGGCCTGCTGCCAGCTGCAGCATGTTGATTGCGTGTCGGATGTCGCCGCTGCTCGTGTCGACGACTTGCTGGATGCCTGCTGCGCTCACGTTCCGCTGCTCTAAGTTGGCGATTCGAGTCAGCTGCTTCTTCACTTGAGCTACGCACGCAACGAAGAAGAGACCCAGTAGCGATCAGAAAGAAAGTCAGCGGGTCCAGTGACTGTCTTTGCGTCAACACCAGCACACAGTGTTAGATACGCAGTTCGCACCGGCTGTGACGCTGTTAAAGTTCATCACCGTGGTAAGCGGCGAGCTCATCACAGTGGTGGAGAAGAGCTTCGCGAGCTGCTTCAAGTCGATCTTGTTCTCACGCACGTCGCTAAAGACGCAGATGACTGGGAACTGGTTCGTCGCCGCTGGGTCCACGATCATCTGGAAGACCTTTTGCACACGCTCTTCCCACACCGCATCCTGCGTCGACCACGTCTGCGGCCAGCTCTCGACCAGAATCACCTGCCCGAGTGGACGCGGACTAGATAGCGACGCCGACACGCCAGCTCCACCTCGCTGTCCACGCCCAGCACCCACGACAGGAAGCGCTGCGTACATGACAGAGCGCGCAATAAAGTCCATAAAGTCGTCTATGCTCGACGTGTGCTGGACGTAGAACTGCTCCTGCAGCATCCGGTCGTAGCTCAGCTTGCCGGCCGACGCATTGTCGCTCCATTCTTTGATTTCAACGCCCATTGTCCGCGCAATGCAGCGCACTGCTGTCGACTTGCCCGAGCCCGGAGGTCCGCACAGGAACAAGAGGCGCTTTCGCGGGTGGAACGACTGCGCGCCGGCTGCAGGCGGCCACGCGTTCGCGTCCAGCCACTCGGAGAGCTCCTGGACCTTCTTCTTGTTCACGCAGAGGTCGTCGATGCTCGACGGCGCGTGCGCATCCGCCCAGAGCGCTGCTGTCCGCTGTGCCGACACGTGCGGCTCTTTAGTGTCCATCTTCGTGCGCCTCTCTGTCACCACGTGCGTGTCCTCGGCATCAGAGTCGCCGCTGCTGTCGATAATCTCGATCGGTGCGGCCATGCGATTACGATTCCCACTCACCGACGACGACGACTTCGCATCGAGCCACTGTGCCATGCTCTGAACCGTCCGCACCAGACGCGGTCCAGCGCAGACCTCACACGTGCGGCTCCCAGAGACGTTGCGGAACGTGCAGCGTGGACACGCCCACTCGTTGTCGCCGTCTATCATTGTGTCGTTCGCCGGTACCACCGCGTCGCCTTCTCCACTGCTGCTGCTACTGCTAGGGAGGCGGCGCTTGCGCTGCCGCAGCCGCCGCCGCCCCACGGGCCGCCCACTGTGACCTCTGCTCTCCGACGCCGAGCCGCTGCTGGACGCCACCACGACCTCGTCGCGCATCTTTTCGAGTCCAAAACAAGAAATGTCAAAAAGTGAGCAGAAATTCCACTGTTCGCTTTCTTCTGACTACCTAATGTAGTGGTCACGTAGAGCTTTGCTCCACACAGTGGAGTCTCCAGGCAGGGCGACGAGCTGGAGTGGGGGAATGCCATGCAGGTTGATTGCCGTAATGGGTTCCTGGAATGCGAAGAAAGTGGCTACTCGCTAACCTGCAAATCTGCTAGGCGGCCCCCAGCAGCAACTCGATCCGGTCGCGCACCATCACATGCAGCAACGGGCGAATGAGCGCGTACGTCTCTATAGCGAACGCACGCAGTGCGGCGCTCGCGCTCATGGCGAGCAGGCGAAAGATCGGGATCTGGAACTTCTGCTTGCCCTGGAGCTCCAGGAACGCGCGCACAAAGCCGAGCTTCGCCTCCACTACGTTCTTGATCAGCACTTGGGACCACCGGAACATCACCTCAGTGTTCGTCGTTTCCCAGAGCGAGAGGGCGTCACCGAGCTCGATCAAAGTAGACGCGTTGCTCGCAAACGATGCGTCGAAGCAGCAGTCGAGAAAGTATAGCAGCTGGAACACTGGCCAGCTCTTCGCCTCCTCTGTCAGGTATAGTACGCTGGTGAGCACTGGTTCGTTCGATGCAGATGCTTCCCAGTGGTACGCGAGCGCCTCGCAGCTTTCCATAATCTCCTTCGCGTCCGAGAGGTCCGGGGAGTACCGAGGGTATCCTGGTTCGTGCAGCCACGTCGCGAACTTGATCGGTCCTTTCAACTCGGTCCCGTCAGCGAGGTGCGGGAAGTACTCGAGGAAGAATCGGATCGTGTCCTCCGCTGCGATCGACTGGAAGCGGAAGTTATCACAGTAGGCCTTGAGGAAGTCATCAAACACCTGCGCTCATTGAGTCGGGTAAAGAGCTAGTCGTGAGGCGCAAAGCTTGACACAAACACGAGTGGGTGGGTATGACGTACCTTGTCCGAGCCAACGAGGCTTCGCAGGTAGCTCACGAAGGCGTAGCCCTTCTCGTACGCGCACTGGTTGTAGCAGTCGCCCGGGTCGATACCTTGTTCGAGAGGTACACGGAGGCGCGTGAGAGGAGAGTCCTCGCCAAGCGAAGAGATCTCTTCGCGGAGCAGCGCTTCGCCGAGCTTGGCGTTCAAACACATGAGTGCTCTGAACAGATGCACGTACGCACAGCAAGAAAAGCAAACACAAGGGGATAGGTGAGAGCGCTGCAATCGTAGTCCAGTTCGACTCTGTCGATGACCACCATCGCGCAATATCGCACCTGCCGTGAACTGCCTCGGTGATCCGACGCTCCGCGTACATCGTGAAGCCCTCATTCAAGAAGAAGTCGCTCCACGATGCGTTCGTGACAAGGTTCCCAAACCTGGAATCAGACGAGGTGGGATGAAGCCATGGGCGTTAGAGTCAACGACTGACTTCCTCTCAATGGCGGCATTGACAGCAGCAGAGAGGACGCGAATCGCACCAGGAATGTGCGATCTCATGGGCAATCACTGCACCACACAGAGCGAGCGAATCAGGAGACCGCCAACCAGGAGCCACCAATCGTCGGACTTACGAGTTTCCCGCCTTCCATGGCCGTCGAAAGCATTCATCCACGATCACGCACCAGACGAGAGCGACTGGTCGCCCGCGAGGAGCGAGGGCGACACGAAAGTCAGGCGCGGGTTCTCCATGCCGCCATACGGGAACGACGGCGGCATGACCAGGACGTCGTACTGTTCCCAGCGGTACTCGCCAAAGAGCTCTTCTCCAGTGCAAAGGTACTTCTCGATCACCCCCTCGAACTCTCGCGTCGACGTCTCGAGCATGCACGGCTCGGTCCAGATCTTGGAGCGCGGGCCAACGTCTGCGCTCACGAGGTCTCCGACTGCCATCGCGACGAGGTACACGGGGATCGACTGGTTCATTTCAAAGTCGAACCGCGTCTTCGCGACCCCGTCCACCTGCACTGTCTCCACCCCGCGCAGCTTCGCACTCATGACACACACGAGCTCGGATGGGACTGTGATCGACGCTGTGTACGTCACGCGCACGGAGGGCGAATCGTGACACGGGAAGACGCTGCGGTTCAGCACCTCTTGGCCCTGTGTGTACATGTACGGCTGGCGCTTGCCGGCTGTCTGCTGCGCTGTGAGCCAGCATACGCCAGGGCTCTCGGGCGTCGTCTCGTAATGCACGACGAGCTCCAGTGCCGTCGCGTGAGCCACAGACGGTGGCAACACGACTTCCAGCGCATCACCGAACACCGTGAAAGGCAGCGTACGCCATACAGTAGCGACGGTACCATGCGCATCGTCCTCACCGTTCGCGTCGTCCAAAGTGGTGGTGATCGCGTGAACCGACACTGAGTGAACGCGCAGGCGGAAAACGTCGAGACGCAGCTCAGCAGAGGCAGTGGGGCCGCGAACGAAGCGGAGCTGGGCAGTGCCCGACAACCGCCTCTCTCGCGTGCTCACGTCCAAGTGCAGCGCCACGTGACGCAGCTGCCAGCCGTCGAGCGTGGCGCACGTCGCGGGGTCTGAGGTGAAGACAGGCTTCGGCATCACAGTTTCCGCACCAAACGGCACAAAGGAAAGTTTGGATCCAGTACTGTTTACTGTCCACTGGACACTGTCAAATATTAGTACTGAATTCCTCCGCTTATAACAGAGCCTGATACACAGAGGTGATTCATGTGCATAAATGTTGCAAAACCCTGAAATTTCAACGCTGCTTGCGAGCTTTGGTGGGAATATTTATTTCATTTTACTATGGTACGGACAAGTATATACTAAAACTCATACAAAAATTCGCTGAACATATGTTTCGAAAAGAATGATTTGCCTGATTTCCACAAATCCTCCATTCTGAAATCAAGTCAACTTCGCGGGACAGCTCTAAAATCATGTGATGGGCAATTCCAGTCTCGGTTATGCTCGTCATATACAAGCGGCGCGGCGGTAAAAGTGCAAGAAGATTGGTCATACTGGGGCTCGAACCCAGGACCACAGCGTTAT